>JAHWFP010181124.1:0-31979 GCA_023313725.1 Lithobius niger | reverse complement strand
AATCATGGAAACCATAATTCGGGACCATATGTCAGTTTATTCTGAAACTCACAAGCTGATTGGGAACGACCATTTGGCTTTGTGAGTGGTCGCTCCACTACACATCAGCTGCTGGGGGCATTAGATAGGTGGACTGACACTCTAGACGTTGTCGTGCCATCGGATGTAGTACTTTTCGATTTTAAGAAAGCCTTTGAGTCTGTTGTTCACCGAAAACTTCTCTTTAAGCTCAGATTTTATGGTTTTGATGGAGCACTCTTAAGCTGGCTTGAGGCTTTTTTGCTTGGGCGTACCCAACGTGTGAAAATTGGAAACTCGTTTTCGGAACCAGTGCAGATTGTCAGTGGGTATCCACAAGGGTCGGTTTTAGGGCCATATCTATTCATTTTGTATTTAAATGACTTGCGTTGCAACCCAGTCAATGCAAATCAGGAGAAATTTGCTGATGACCTAAAGCTGCAATCTGCTATTGTAAACTCGACCTCAATATATCAATTGCAACTCCAGGTCAATTTTGTGGCTCGTTGGTCTGTGGATTGGCAGCTGCCTATTTCGGATGATAAGTGCAAATCTTTTCATATAGGACATTCTTAACAGCAACCACTCATATGTTTTGAACCATACCACTCTTCCGCGTGTTTGTTCAGTTAAGGATCCTGGTGTTTGGTTTGACTCCTCCTTAAAATTCACCACCCATTGTAATCACATAGTGGCAAATGCTAATTGTCGTCTCGGAATTGTAAACCGGATTTTTAATTCTGGCTGTGTAGAAACTAAAGTCCGTGCTTTTAAAATTTATGTTCGCCCTCTTTTAGACTATGCTTCACAGGTTTGGTCCCCTTACCTGTTGGGAGACATTGACCATTTGGAATCGGTGCAGCATCGTTTTACAAAGCGGCTGCCTGGCCTTGCACAGCTGCTTTATTATCGGCGTTTGAAGCGTCTCGGGCTGGACTCCCTTGAACTGTGCCGACTTAAGGCTGACCTCGTTTTGACATTTAAAATTCTTCGCGGCTTTTCGGAAAAAGATTTACCATTCTTTGACCTTAGCCATGTGGGCAGGACTAGGGGTCATAGTTACAAATTACTTCTCCCCTCAGCCAGACTTAATTGCCGGAAGTACTTTTTTTCCGTTACGGTGGTCCCAGTGTGGAATGCTTTATCTGAGCGGATCGTTGCAGCTGCTTCCGTCAACAGCTTCAGACAACATCTTGACGAGTTTAACTTTGCCAAATTTTTGAAAAGACCTAATTATGTTGTCGCCTGCTAGTTGGGTGGTGATTGTTGGACTGGTGTATGCCCAATAATGCCCGCTTGTTCACGATAATGTCTCTCCTGGCGACCATGGCTTTTTTATTATGATGAACTTTTTTATTTTTATTTTATCTTGATTATGATTGACAATTGGTTTAGGCCAGGCTTTAAACTGCAATGTGTTTATTTTATTTTATTTATTAAAAAAAAATTTTTTTTTTAAGCATTGACAATGGTACGGCTTTTCCCCTCACTCGTCCCTCACGTTTGGCAATGCCATCGGGAACCACTGTGTCCCTGGTAGGTCTAACCTTGGTGGTAAGGCATTCGTGACCCCAACCCTTCCTTTACAGCCGGTAACTGTCTTCGTTTAAACTTTTAAACTTTACAATTTTTAATTTTTGTTTTAACTTCGGATGGCAGTTAGTGACCACCAGGTCCTGCCATTCCGGTTGCGTTTGCAACAAACTTATATTATTATTATTATGGTCGCCTGCAGTCCTTCTGAAGCTTCTAGTGAAAAAAGAGCTGTGGGGCTAACAGCTGCGGTCCTGGAGTGGTGTGGTCAGTCGGCCCCTTCGAGACCGTGAAGAGAGGCCGGCAGAGCCAGGCCTATGACAAAGACGACGAAGCGGTCGTCTTTGGAAGCAGCCGTCTACGGAAGCGGTTGGTAGGGGGAAAACACATGGTGCGCTAATGTGTTAGGGGACCACACTATGAAGTGAATGGTCGCCTGCAGTCCTTCTGCAGCTTCAAGTGAAAAAAGAGCCGTGTGGCTAACAGCTGCGGTCCTGGAGTGGTGTGGTACGAAAGTGCGGTCCCTTGGGGTGTCCGTAACAGGGCTGTGGGTCTAGGGGGAGTGTGAACCACGGCCCAAGGGGACCGAGGCGTAAGTAAAAAGTTGATCCGTGGACCTAATGGGGGGGTCAAAGAGACAATAGCTAGATTCATGTTAACAGGAGACAAAAGTTAGGAGTTGTCGGTGAACGTGATTATTTTTTCAGGCAACTGCGGTCCCCATGGGTGACCCTAGTAGACCCCAAAACTTACGGAGACCGTGGACTGAGATCTGAGAGGACCGTAGATTGAAGCTGAAGTAAATGTCGATTCATGGACCAAATGGAGGATCCAAAAGATAACAGCTAGGTTCTTGTAAACAAGAGGCAGAAGTTACCGATGAATGAAAAAGTGTCTGTAAGTAGCTGCGGTCGCCGAGACTGTCCCTAGCAGGCCCAAGGACCTAGGGAGCCATGGAAGTGAGGCTTGAGGGGACTGAGAACCGAGGCTTGGTAACAGCTTGACAATAACCGAAAGGCTGAAGACTGCAAACGCTAGATAGCGGAACGGTCGGCATGTTGCAGCTAATGAATGTGCCAACAGGAGACCGGTGCCGTTAGTCAAAGTAACCCTGCAGAACCACAATTTTTGTACAGGCGTGAACAGCAGAACGGTCGTGTTGTAGCTAGTGTACCACTGGAGTCATGTAAATGTAATCGTAAACGAATGCTCTAGGTGTAGTCCGGGGATCGCAAGGCAAATTGCTGCACTTCAGGAAAGGAGACCAGCTAGGTGACATCCTTTCAAATCCCAAGTGGCTGAAGGAAGTCCGACTTGGGAGACAGCGAACCAAAAGCGGTTCTTCCACAAGGGTACCGGGGCCCGGCTCTGGCCCGAACGCCGAGCCTCAGTCGCCTGCGAAGGAACAGAAGATGTCACTGAATGGTGGACGACAGGGGCTGTAGCTGCAGTCGACTTGGAGTGAAACTGCCGTCTCCTCTGGCGCCCTTAACAAGCCCATGGTTTTGGGGCCGTAAAACCTAAACAATGTTGCAAAGAAATTGTATTCACGTCCAATTCACGAAAAATAAATCAACTATAAAAAAACAAAATAAACAAAGCCAAAAACCGGTAAAGAGGCCACCAAGTTGAGAGTGGTTCGGCCCTTCAAAGGAGTGATATCAGCACACAAAACTAACGAAATAAAACACATTACAACAAAATTAAAACCAAACCAAAAACCTATAAAGAGGTGACCAAGTTGAGAATGGTTCGGCCTATACGCAAAAGGTAGTATCAAATTGTGGAAAACCAATTTCTTGTTGACGTGCCACTTTATTACACATCTGCACAATAGGAGTTGAGTCGAATAAACCATTTTTAAAAAAGGACTGATATCGTATCAAAAAACAACTGGTAAAAGGGGCCGCCAAGTTCCGAATGGTTCGGCCTTTCAAAGGAGTGATATCAACACACCAAAACATTCGCCAACTTAATCGCACCGAATAATACTTTGGACGTTAAATAAAAATTGAAGATTCTACCAGAGAACTTGTTCTCGCAGGAGAATCTAAGTTCTCAGAGTAGAATCCGACGAAACTGTTACGTAATGGGATCCTTCCCTGTCCTGCGGCGCTTTGTAATCTGTTGTTTTGCGTCATTTCCGTTTGGAAATGCATGCAAATTTTCGTCACTTCCGGCCCTACTTCCGCTCTGCCCTCTCTACTAACCTCCACTCTTTTCGCACGCAGCATGCGCAGTAAGAGTCCGTGGCAGGGAGGCGGGAGGGTACTCAACGTAACACAGTTTCGTCGGATTCTACTCTGAGAACTTACGATTCTCCTGCGAGAACAAGTTCTCTGGTAGAATCTTCAATTCTTATTCGTAGCATCCTTCCTCACTGTGTTATGTAATGGGATAGATTCGAAACGTGCCAGTTCTACGACACGGAATCTTACCCCACTAAAGTTTCCAGTCGGAGCGCACAGGCCAGTCGACGTCCACTGCCGATGCACCTGTCCCCGACAACTGTGGCCCTCCTGTTTACACAAGGGTCCACCAGGAGACTACCCGCGGTTGGGCAACCCCCTTGTCCAGCTTCACGCAATGCTTGCAGAGGCCTGAACCAGGGAGCCACCCTCCACGCCGGTCTCACGAGCACTGCCCACAAGCCTGCAACGCCTGTAGACCGCCAGACTCCCTCGTCCAGGAGAGAGCCTGTGGGAACCAGCTACGCGCACCTCTCGGTCTGCGACACCCTGAAGGCGTCCACCACACATACACCGGGTTACCTGTCCCACAAGCTGAACTGTTGCAGCCGTGCCATTGTCCTGGAGACAATGAAATCCTGCTGGGCACCCTGCTCGGGCACAGACGCCCCAACCAGCTCCGAGCAATAGGCTTAACTCCTAACGTCAAACGGAGCGATAGGCTACGCTTTCGCGGTACGCATTCGCACAGGAGTCGCAAGCCTAAGTCGTCCCTGCACTGGCGAGGCAACCCGTCGCCCTGCCGACACCCGTACTGTGCAATGCCCCCAGAACACATCCCATATGCACCTGTCAATGCCAGCCCCAGCCTACCGGGACCGCAGAACTCATTCCGCCTTACACAGTGATGTCTACCCCTGACGTCCTGTCGTTCGACATCACGTGCCCGTAGACACACCTGGGGCCGAACTGCATCCAGTAGTTCTGTGAACCACTTCTGCACCTCGACCCTCAAGCGAAGCCCACCTCACAAGTAGAAGCAGTGGCGTACCGCGGCACAGCCGGAGCCCACGAATGCCCCTCACCTGAAGCCACCGAACAGCCAGCTTCCGCCACCATCAAGGCCGAATACGCTTCAACCTGTTTTACCGATTCCATACCCCGGAACCACCCAACCAGGCGGGCCTGTGTCCAAGATTGTAGCGGCCAAAGCTACGATTCTCAAGGTGCTTGTAACTTCTCCGACATCAATGTGGTTTTGACCTCTAACTTCTAGTTCTGAGGCGGTTTTTACTTTTACGGAAAACAGCACACGTATGCTACTGGCCAAGCATGGGTAACAGAGTCATTTGTCCTAACTGTAGGCTAACTAGATAACTTTAAGGGGGGGGGGTATTCGCTGCCACCAGGTGGGTGTTTCTAAATGCAGCTCTAAGTTTAATTATTAAGTGGTTTTCTTAAGAACTATAACTTCTACATTTAGTCTAACTAGCAGAAAAACAGGCGTTTTACAAACTCGTAGGTTTATTAAAATGCAGACAAAATATAAAAACAATTACACTTCGTTTCAACTAGGTTTACAAGAAAATTGGCTTTTACATTAAAGCACGACGATCGTTACAACAGGTTAAAATCAACAAGAATTTACAATTAAATTCAACTCAAACTTCACACAACTGGGTGAAGAGTAAAAACTATAATTTCGATTAGAAAATGTTTGTGGGACCTCGGGAACCCGTTATAACATGCAAACCGCGGGAATTACATGAAATAAATCTATTTGGTGCAAACCGCGGGAATTACACACAAATAGTCAAGACTATGTTTTCTAAGTCCGACCTAGAATCAAATCTGTAGATCCTTAGTATCTAGGGAAGCACCCGAAAAATACGTCGTCTAAATGCAGATTTAGTGTTTAGATTAAGTTCATAATAATAAACACGGGAAAAAAGCTGGTTTTTAGAAAGGGACCGTGAACCCTGACGTTATGGCGATGGGGGCCTAGAATGCCGACTATGGCTCCACCTCCATAATTCCCTCAAAGCTTAAGGTTAGGTTAATTTAAAACTAAAATTTCGAATGGGGTTTCCAAAATTAAATTTTCTAAACTAACACTAGTCTAATACGAACCAACTACCTTTGCCCGGCATGGCAACATTCGGACGGGACATCTCCTAAACCGACTGGCGTAGTCACCTCTGGCTTTGAGGATGAGCATGTGCTAACGATTGCCTCCTGGGGCTGGGGTTATATACACATTACCGGAAGTTGGCGCGGACGCCGAGGATAGCTACGGAGGTCTGATTGGCCGTGGGCCTCGAGAACAATAGAAAAGTCGGCAGCGCAAAGGATTTTTCGCTTAGCGCCGTTTGAAGGAATAACTATGGACTGCGTGATGGAGAGAGGCTGGTAGAGTTAAACTCATTGTTTGGAACGTGAATAAGGCCTTTAATTATTACGGATTGATTTCGTATTTAACCACGATGTTAAGCATTGCGACTATTGAAGGAATGCTCATAATATATTCGGCTATTAACATTGGGAAGCCAGGTTTACTTTGGGAAATGGAAAGCCAAGTCGGTTTTGCTAAGAACAACGAAGTACAAACAGAAAAGACGTGTACGGTAAAATACGTAGGACGAAATGTTGCCTAAGCTCCGGTAGTTGGGATGGCAAAAGATTACGTTAAAAGATTATTATAAAATAAAAGTTAAAGGTTACCAGCGAATGCTAAAACGCATTTTAAATAGTTGAATTAATATTCATAGACGTAAAATTGGGTTTTTGGATGTTGGACTTTTCTCAAGGGCATCTTAGATCGTCACCTTAAATCTACTTAAAAAATATCAAAACAAGGTATCTGTACATTTATTAGGGAGGTCAAGTACCTTCGTAGAGGAAGCTCCTCCCTCTAAAACACTAAACTAATGTTTTCGGCTTTATGCCTAAATGAAAGTAAAACCAAATACAAATTTGTACAAGTGGCGAAAATGGGGTCTCGTGCGCTACGGTGATTTTACGGCATCCATTTCGTGCGTTTTTCTTAAGGATGCTGTGAAAGCTCTAGAAGGAATTTTCGTGTTCTGTTTGCGGGGGAAAACAGATAAAGTTCGTGGCTATTAAGAGCTGTTTATGAGACGGATTGGTCCATTTTCTTGGAAGTTACAGGCGTTTGAAATTTGGGGTTTTTCACGGCCAAGGTGCCGAGAAAAAAAAAGTGTTCGTTGCCGTAAACGAAGTTTTACCCTCAGGTTTTTGATGGTTTGAGGCGAGGTCTCCTCTTAAATCTAGTGAAGAACGGGTCTTCTTTACAAGATGCACAACGGATAGCGTTGACACCTTCCTGTCACTCACGCACCGTACGGTGCCCCCACGTCTTATTGTAGCCAAGACGACCCAGAAACGCTTCCACCCGCTACCGTTGGCGAAGCAATATCGAACCGGTCCACCACACAGACCTGTACATCACATAGCTACAGCAGCATCTTCCCCAAATTAAAAAAAAATTTTAATTCTATAAAAATATAGTTTGTATACCTATCAACACATACATCTCTTACGTCGCACACGTCATTCTCGCAGCAGACCTGTCCAATGGATTCTTATAAATCCGACGTCCCAGGCGAAATAACTGTCAGTCATTTATCTGGATCACAAAAACCAAAAAAGGAAAGAAAAAAAACACGATCGGAACTTAATTCCTACCCAGCCTGTGTTCACCCCCTTCCGGCAGTGCAAGAAAACCAATCCAAAAATAATAATAATTACATTCAACCTGGGCCAACATACACACTGGATGGCCAATGCCACCGTTCCATGCACACCAAAAACCAAATTAACGTCTCAAACTAATTTGCTCACGACCACACCAGGTGCCTGAAATCAGGGCCACCATTTCCCTTTTAAGCACACTGCCAACCTTCCGGCCACTCGACACCTCCCACAGCAGCCAGGCAGCATTTTCATTCAATTGCAATGACAGCCCCAACATTAATTCTGCCGTGGCCCAATTTCCAACCGCGACCACGAAATTCGCCCAATCCGTGCCGCCGAGTACGCCCGACCGTTCGACAGGTCTCATAACTTTCCAAATATAATATTTATCGCAACGTATTCCCCTGCCTATGACACACCACGCTCGTTAGGCCTACTTCATACCTCGTCCCTCGGACGGCATTCACGGCTCAGACCTCTGTCCACAAGACGGCATTCGTTCTCCTAATACTTACCAATTTCTTCATGCAACGCAGTTTACCGTCGCCTACGCCACAGTCAGCACTACAAGAATCGCTGTCAAGGGCCACTTCCCAACGAGTCGAGCACAACCGCTACTCCACAAGCCTATTACCCTGCAAAGCCCTCAGCCGGCTCCTAGTGCCCGCCTCACTTTTTCACCAAGTGGTATTTATTATTATTATTATTATTATTATTTTGCACGTGGTTTCGCCTCACGACCGAGTTCGTGAAATCATCGCTCACTCTACCGACGTGTCGGCACTCCCTATTAATGTACTCCCTATTAATCAAGATAAACTTATTTCGTTACATTTTGGTCACAATAACCCCAATATTCAATATTATTTGGACCTTTTTCCAATTAGTGCAGCAAATTCGTCACGTGATTTGTGTATAGTAATTGATCATAGATTTAGTTTTGACAAACATGTGGAATATATTGTAGCTAAGGATAACTATCTATCCTTCCTGTTCAATCGGACCATCTCCAACCGTAGTCCCGATATTTACCTTGCCATCTTTAAATCCCTTATTCGCCCCTTTCTCGAGTATGGGGTGCCAATTTGGGAACCTATGTTCATTAAAGATAAAAAGGCACTAGAAAATGTCCAACGCAGAATCACGAAAAAAATTAAAGGTTTGAGAGAATTTTCGTATGGCGAACGGCTTAAAATCCTCAAGCTGCCTTCCCTTGAATGGAGAAGAAAGAGAGCTGGCCTAATCATGATGTTCAAAATTGTGAGGAGAATTGATACAAATATTACAAATAGTTTTTTTTTAATTGTTTCAATCGACTCTAACTACGCGTGGATCGTCTTATAAACTTCGGATCCGTAATCCTAAATTGAACATGGTACGTAATTCCTTCCACTATAGAATAATTTCCCTGTGGAATTTCATTACGGATCAAATTGTTTCATCCTCTAGTGTTGCCACGTTTGTAAGGGGCATTGATGCCTTTTTTGGAGATGCTCTTGTGTTTCGGTATGATGATTAGCGGAAATGATCCCCCCGTTTTATGCATGCTGTTGTATAATTGGCTGCTCTCCGACCACTTAATGCACTATAATGAATTTATTTTTATATGTATATTGTTGTTTATATTTCATGCTTTTTTTTTCGATTAATTAATTAAAAATTATGTACTGAAATCTATCCACTCCCGTTTTTGGGAACTGATAGTGTTGTTTGCCCCTGTAAATAAATAAAAATAAATAAATCACCATTCGTACGCCCCAGGCCATACTATAAATAACGGATTCCCTCGTTATTTTTCCACTATCCTACAATAATCGCACACAGCCAACGATTTAATAGACCAACTACATCGTACTCACAATGCCGGCCGACGCTGTCTACACGAGCCGCCATTTTGTCTCGCCCGTCTTCAATATTGTCGGCGGCCATTCCCATCCCAACGGGCGTCGTTTTCCTGCCTTTCCACGAAACCACCCACGTTTTAAATGCAACATCCTCCGTGCGTGTAGATGTCCACCATGTCGTTCCACACGAAGCTGTCGTCGTTCGCCATTTTCTTCTTCAATAACAACGACGTCGCTGATCACACAACCGTTCGCGCCAGCGGCAAGAAAAAGAGTGGAGGTTAGTAGAGAGGGCAGAGCGGAAGTAGGGCCGGAAGTGACGAAAATTTGCATGCATTTCCAAACGGAAATGACGCAAAACAACAGATTACAAAGCGCCGCAGGACAGGGAAGGATCCCATTACGTAACACAGTGAGTTAGGATGCTACGAATGAGAACTTGAACATTGCTACCCAAAGTAGCAATGTTCTAGTTTTCATTTAACCTTTGAAGTATTAAGCGGTGCGATTAACTAGGTGAATGTTTTGGTGTGTTGATATCGCTCCTTTGAAGGGCCGAACCATTCGGAACTTGGCGGCTCCTTTTACCAGTTTTGGTTTTTGATATGATACAATACGTACAGAGGGGAGCAAAAAGTTTGGTCGTGTAACAATGATTGAAGTCAACAATTATAACTTAAGATATGTTCAAACAATTGGAGCAACAACAATACAACTAAGTGACAAGCGGTAGTCTCAGTGAGAGGTCAAAGTTATATAAAAAAGAAATTCCTGTGGTTAAATTTTTTTTTTAATTTTCATGGTAAGTAGCGTTTTATTTATTTATATTTCTGTTGGAATGAAATTAAGTAAACTAAATTCACACACTAGTTGGTCATAGCCTCAATGAATTATCTCAAAATTCAACATAAACCATAATGCAATATAGCTAAATGATGCAGTCCGATTACTTTAAAATGTTTTATTAGTTACTGGGTCGAGATTTTTTTTGGTGGGCACAAAGAAAACATACACAACAACGAAATTCTTTTTTTTCCTTTTATTTCCTGTGGCTCTTTAGCCACATCTACTTAGGGTGTGTTCTCTCCTTGTGTATTGTACGACGCAGGTTAAAGGATTATATTCACTTGTCCATAAAAGTCTTTTAACACTTTCTTTCGGCTTCTAATCCTTTAACCTGCGTCATACAATACACAAGTCCACTATATGGACATGACAGCAAATAAAGTGCATATTTACCATCCACATGGAACAAGCTTTGAACTATGCTACCTCCAGAAGGTTGAACAGGCAGGATGGTGCTGCATTTCAGTTTGGTGTTCAATTAGTGTGAGTGGAGCTGGTTCTCTTCACGAAATTCGTCAACGATTTAACATGAATAAATAGCCTACACAGATATTCTTCATGAGCTAATTTTGCGACATGCAACACAGGTAATTCCTGATGAATTGTCCTCCAAGACAATTCCTCGTGGAGATCAGTTTTTGTTTTGGGCACACATCAAACAAAGCGTTAAATGCAAGAGACTTACTAGAACTGTGCCGAACTCTGGCTAGCCATCAGGGAAGAATGGGATTCTGTTGCAGGAGACAACGAATTCCGCTGTAACAAATTGCTTCGATGCCAGATAAGAGTGACTACGTTACTAGAAGCCAATATTTTATGTAATAGCTCTACCACCTCTTGCGAACTGTATCTGACTTATTACCTGATGGGCGATATCACGCACCTGGCCAATGTGCGAGAACGTCAAGATGATGTCTAGGCTGAAGGCTGAGACGTAATTCGAGCGGATTGGCCATGTAAGGGGTATCGCCCATCGGCTCAAAATCCATTGCAGTACGCCTTGAGAGGTATAACTAATTTATTGCACGGTCCCTAACTTTCGAAATGAAAAACAAAATTGTTGGGGTAAATGGAAAGTTTTCCATCGTAGCTGTGCTGTGTATGCAACAGGGTTTGGAAAAACCCGGAATTTTTCGAAAAAATCCTGGGTTTTTTCGGGTTTTATCTAGTTTCATCATTATGGACCCCATAAACAAAGGGAAAAACCTAACATTGGAGCGTGAAGATGCAGCAGAGGAGTGGGTAGTTGCACATCATCCCGAGTTTTGGGCTGGAGTACTAGCATTCAAGCTAGAAGACGAATCTTCCTATCCCAAGTCACTATTTAAGGAGAGTGGCAAACCAAGCTTCAGCCCAGCAAAATGGTGTTAACTCATAAGCAAGAAGAACTAAAAATTAAAGCAACTAACAGAAAGCTTCTGTGATATGTTTTGGGCTCTTCTTTCTGCTCCACCTAGCTGTGCATTAACCGAGTGGGTTTTTTCAACGTTAAAGTTCGGTCTAAGTTGAGAAACAGATTGGGTACAGATAAAGCCCAGGAATTAGTTAAAGTGTACCGTTACTGACGAGCTGAACCAAATTACTGGTGATTTCTTGTATTAAAACAGCAAACAATCAACATTTTAATGACAGTTTAAATGACATTTTAACAGGTTTGTTGGTTCATGCATTCACTCATTTTACTTAGTTTTTGACATAAGAGGTTCGGCGGTACGGAGGGTTGTGGGACGTTCTGGTGTCGAATGCTGGGAGGAGCATGAAGACAAGTCCAAAGTAAGTGTCAATTGAGGGATGACTGAGGAAGCCAACTTGGCTGCAACCGTCCGTGCCTTAAGCTGGAGTTTAAGGCAAGCATAGCATTCCTTTGTGCGAGAAAGTTCCTCCGAAAGGGAGCGTAAATCTCGTGCCGGAGAAGGTTGACTACACGGGATTGGAGACGTGGCTGCGGTATCCCAGGGCATGGAAAACGACTCGGAAAGAAGGGGATTCGGAGGCGGAAGAGGCTCCAACGAAACCTACCCCGTAGTGAGTTCAAGAACTTCAACGTTCTCCGCAACGGGCAGAACGTGGACTGGTGATGCAGAATGAAGAGCACGGGCGGAGGAGTCCTCCCTATGCGTCCCTTTGGCTTGACGCATCGCAATGCGGAGGCGGAGGGTTGAACGAAGATCACAGAGCGAAGTGAACAGCATGGCACTAGAGAAGAAAAGGTGAGCATTACCGCTCCACTTCGACTTTTGTATGAAGGAGGCTGCGCAGTACACCTGTGCAGTAGGTAGCGAACCGGAAGGACATCTTCGATTTATTTCTCTAGATTGAACAGCATTGAGAGAAGGAGAGTGCTATTAAAAAAGGCTATTATTTTCAACGCAACTAGAAACTTTTTTTTTTAATTCAATGGACTGATGTTTATTGTTGTATTGCACATCTCGGGAACTTCATCACATAAAGATTACATTGTTCACCTCGCAGTCACGTTATGTGCCATCACCCCCACTTTACTGTGCATGGCATCGTTCCATATCACCACACCTTAGTGTAGTGATATCCAATATCACGCACTGTAAAGTGTGTTTGCTGCTGTCAATAAAATTATACTACAGGTCAACGAAGGGTTTTAACGGCTACTAGACGATAAATTAATAATCTAAAATTATACAATTGCATTGACCTTGTTTTGAGGCTGCAGCATTGTCAAGTTACATTGTTGGCTATCTAATTGTTTTACGCCAACAATAGCTTCAGTCGTTATTGTTCCTTGAACGATTGTTAAGCGACCAAACCTTTTGCTCCCCTCTGTACGTCCGATACAACAATTTAATTACTGCATCACCAAAACACGTAATGGGTACTGCCATTGTTTCGCGCGAACAACCGAAATTAATACCGACATATGTAGCCGCTGTTCTGTGGGAAGCCCACTGAGATAGCTGTGTTGGCTGTGAGTAGCTCGAAAGCGTTCGACGGCCTTAGACGGTCGTGCCGATCTGTTATTTAAAGAAAAAAAACGAGGGGGGGGGTGAGTCGAATATGGACATGTCTTCGAATTTACTCGAGCCAAATAACCTTATTTGAGAATGAAGATTTTTTTCTAGTTCGCAAGAGGGCGTTACCGATAGATATTGGCCGCCCAAATTCGTGCATGTGTCGGAGCTGCATCCGGACACAAGTCGAATGAGTTTTGCAAGGAAGCACCTGCACGAAAAAAAAAGAAAATCTTTATTATCAAATGAAGTTATCTGGCTCCAGTCGATTCGAAGACAACTCCATGTTCGACCCCCCCCCCCCCCTTTTTCTTTCTTTAAATAACTGGTAAGCAAACACGAAGTAGCGGCCAGCTAAGGCCGTCAGACGCTTGAGCTACTCACAGTCAAAACAGCTATCTAGTGGGCTTCCCACAGAACAGTGGCTCCATCTGTCGACTGAGTCGAAAAAAAAACTGAGCTCTATCTCTTGGCATTAATTTCGGTTGTTCCGTGCGAAACAATGGCAGTATCCATTACGCGTTTTGGTGATGTAGTAATTAAATTGTTGTATCGGACGTACGTAACGTATTCCTATCGGAATTCTTGAGTTTAGTTACTGTGTAAGTGGTCCAAACGTAAAACATGCATGTCAAAATGGATATAATTGCCCTTTAACAAAAGCTAAGAAAATCTCGTATCGATATGCTTAATGAATCATAATGTACATTAGGCTTCTGTATATTATGATAGTAACCATCGTATTATTTTGATAAGTTTTTCAACTACAGTCTTGGTGTTTGCACGATTAAGCAGCTCTAGGAAAAACGAGCTAAATGGTTCATTGAAACGTCAAAGTATTCCCAATTTCCCCAACTTAAGAAAATATAAAATAGCTGGAATTTCTCATGTCTGTAAAATTTTTAGCCAATCAGCATCATTTCTACGTGTGTAAATTCAGGACTTACAATTATTACGTCGTCTGCCTGAACCCTGGAGACGGCAAGACCTTTTCTTGCTGCACAAACCTACCAAAATTCTACCCATTTTGTACACTAGACCTGTGAACTAGTAGTCCTTTGCCTCATTCGGATATAGCGGTAACAAACAAGTTTTAGATTAATAATTTAAAGTCCAGTTACACTTTTTTCGTTTCACGGTCAATGGCACGTACAGTAACAAATTATGCTGAGCGGACACATTAACGAACTTAATTGGCCATAAAGGGAGGAAATAGTATTTTCGAACAAACGTTGACTGTCAAAGGTTACACAGACGTTTAAAATTTCTAGCAAGTAACAAAACGGGTCATTGTAAGATTCTTGTCAGCCATTTAGTTGCTGTTAGCATGTTTGAAGTCGTCCACATCTCCATTATGGAAGGTACGGAAAATCGGTCAAAGTGTCGGGGCTCAAAAACTGGCCGTCCGCACATTTTAAGCCCAACCACAAGTCCGTGAGACCTCTGTGAGCCGAGCTATGGAAGCTACCCAAAGTTGGGGAAAAAATAGTGGCCAGAATAGATTCTTTTGATAGGACCTATACATGCTTGTCTTTTTATTTTTTCCCCTTTCGACCTCGGGACTAGTCTGCTTCTCTCTCGCCCACCAGGTGATGCGATTGGAAATGTCATAATGACGAAGGCGGCCCGAAAGAAAAAGCCAGTCAGCAGCTGATGGAGAGCTGAAGAAGGAGCCAAGCCCTCACTAGTATTCGTCAGGTGTGTGCAACAAGACAAAGTGCCGCAACGGCTGGAGTTTCAGCAACGTTCACCTCTAAATATACAAATAAATTCATATAGCCTATTTGACGAAGTTCGGCAGTTTTAAGCGATCTTTATTGGTGGTGTATTTGTGCTCTTTGTAGCAAACCTAGTATTGCTAAATGTTTTTGTTCCCTGCAGCAACAAGCTCTGTTCTGTTAATCTAACCATCTTGCCCGACAAGCGTCCTCCCCCCCCCCAAAAAAAAAAAAACCAACGAATTTAGATCACTGTTAATGACTCAATCTTAACGACATTCCCCAAACAGAATCGTCAGCAGCAGAATGACAAAGATTTCAGAGAACGTCTAAGCAGGATGGACGACGTCTTTTTGAAAATAACAACTCAACTATGCAATGTTGTTGTCGACGATTTGTTTTCTAGTATTGTGATTAGGGTTGACAATTGGCATTTGCCATCACAGAACGACACACGAGTCATATTCCAAAATGCTCCTCTTGCTGCCCTGTTAGTATTAGCGTGTTTGTATTGCTTGCAGCCTTAATACTTCAGGTTCGTAAATTGGTTGGTGCCTGTACGACAGCTGTTGCAAGACAATGGAGGGGAAGTGAGTTGGGGAGCAGAAAAAGGGCCTTTAGCGTCTTATTTCGTCTGGTGTGAAGCAAACTGAAGTCTCATTGCACATGCTAAAAAGCACGTAATAGGGTCATCTGAAACAAAACCCACAAGAATGAAATAACCCGCCAAATTTCAGCAAATCAAAGTAGTGATAGCATAACAAAAATTGCTGCCACGAAGTTGCTACATTAGTTGCCAACCCACCGACTATTAGATCAAAGGTTAAATGAAAAACCTGACCATTGCTACAACCCACGGCAATGGTCAAGTTTTTTCATTTAACGTCTGAAGTAACATAGTGGCAACCATTTTTGTTCCGATATTACTACTTGGATTAGCTGAAACTTGGTGGGTTTGTTTCTGATATCACTTATTTGGAGGCCCTAGTTTTTTTTGTTTTTTTTTTAAGTTTGGTAGAAAAATATTGAATTGGAACGGAGATATTAATTTTTTTTTTAGTTTTGCTGGAGTGAAGACTTTAATCATATAAATTGAAGGGTTTGCTGATTTGATTTATTTCGGGGCCCTGGCCCAAAGTAGCACGTCCATTGTGTCGGCCATGTTCGTGTTGCCGATTATTTGTGGTTATCAGCTTGCATTGTTGTAAACTCGTTAATTAAAAAAGAATGATAATTAAACATTGAAATAATTGTAAGCACTTAATTCAAATATAACAATTGCTTGTTAGGGCACAAAGACTGCTCTTTTTTAACTATTTTCAAGCTGTTTCGCCGCAAAGGTATTTATCGTCACCATCGTAAAATACTCTCAGTTCTGGTGTCTGTTGAAAGTATCAAAGCTAGTGGCGGCCATGCAACAATGCTGGAATTGAATGACGACTTCCTTATAATGGAGTCTGACAATTGAACTTGGCGGGTGGACCACTAGAGTGGTCCTTGATTTCGCCAGAATAATCACTTGGTCAAACAACAAATACTAAAGCAGCGAATTCATTGTTTATTCTGTTTAGGAGACACGTCTACTTACCTAAGCTATTACACTTTTACTTTTTAAAGAACATACCCTCCAAACGAGAAAACATAAATATTTCATAATATTCCATACCAAGTTGGCAGTCACAATGTTTTATTCACCTAAGTCAATCCCATCCCTAGCTATAATCCATTTTAAAATGTGGCAGCTAGTAGATATTCCGTTACAATCCTTGTGGCACCCTGGCATTACGGGATTAGGCTAGGACAAGCTGCCACTAAAATCAACCACTTAGGTGGCTTTCTTACAGGCACTCATTGTTGGGTTAGACATGCTCCCGGAAAAGTATTGGCATGAGTTCGTTGTGGCAACGGTTCCGTGGGTATAAAAATCCCCAAACCATATCCACAGTGGACAAAGAGCCCGTGTCAGGGTTTGTACATAATAAACGAAACCATGGGGAAATCTAAACTCTAGTAAACAATGACGGACACCATAACCAACCCACGGTCAAGGAGTAGCTTGTAGGTCACGGCACCTCTCTCTTTCTGTCTGCAGTCCCATCCGAGTGGAGCATCGTTCACAAAAGAAATGGATTCGGCTAATTATTTCTATTCATTTATGTAAATTTGATACCTAAATTAATATGGCTATGGCAATGACCTCATTCCAAACAAGGAAGTCACAAAATGTAAGGCCATTTCAAGGCTCCGACAACAAAAATTCAAATTTTCAAGGTTTTTAAAGCCTTAAATTTTCGGTTTTCAAATTTACGGCTTTTCAAGGAATTCAAGGCTGTGTACAAACACTACCGTGCATGCGGTGAGGAGTGCATGTGCAGGATCTCTTGCTGTAAACCAAAGCAAGAATCATAAACAGGCGTTTGCTGATCAGTGTACTTGAGCTGCTGTAGGAAAGCTTAAAATGGCGGACATGGCGTTTCGATCAAGTCTGGTGCGTTAAACCTGAGAAAGGAATACGAAGCTTTTACTCTACCAGCCACTAAGTCGCCAAAAACATGTAAAATGCCAGATGCAACTGGCTGATTTTCGTTTCTATTGCCTAACTGACCATTAAAATACCAGGGTGAGGCCTGGTTAATTTTTTTTTATTGCTTAAAGAAAATATATACCAATCTTACTATTTAGCAGTTCCTCCCAATTGGAGCAAGAATCCCCAGCGAAGAGAGTTGGCTTCCTTGCCGGGCTCGTAGCTACCCTACTAAGCATGTGCGGGCCCAAGCCCCCAATATAAGCAATCGGAGTGGACCGCAATTTATTTATTTCTTTCTCTCAAAACTAACCTAGGAATCGAGGGGGGAGGCCAGGCAGAGAGAGGTAATGTATATTTTCGTTTAGGCAATAAAAACAAAAATCAACAAGGCCTCACCCTGGTATTTTAATGTTTCTTAATGCCGACGACCATATCCTTTACCTGTATTTTTACTTAGCAGACCTCATCAAACATGGCGGTGGGCCAAGGTTAACGATCACCCGTGCTACAAGCTGGCAGCCCCAGAGTAAAAACTCTGCGAACAGAGTGTCATTCAACAGTCAACGACGAGAGGACGGAGGAGTGACTAATTGGTAGAGCAACAGGGACCGGGACCAGTACTGGTTGACGTGAGTGGGGCAGTCCTTGTAACGGGCAGCCGAGACGAAGTGGAAGCGTAAAGGAAGGTAGGACGTGGATCGGTTGTATGGGGACCAAGGATAGGGATCGGTCGACCAGGAAATGCAAACATGGAAGATGGGGCATGAACAAGGAAGGACGAGACGTCTATTGAATTTCTGAAACCGCCGCAACAGAAGGGTCGAGGAACGTTAACGTATCGTGATAAGATGATGGAACGTAGTTGTAGGATGGAACCGGGGAGTCCGGGTACAATTGAATGGGTGGCAATCGTGTTCTGGGCAAGAAAAGCACGAAAAAGAGTTGTAAAAACTTGATTCATTACCTGAAGTGTGATCAGTCAAGACGCATGTGGGATCCAAGAAGCAGGCGTCGGGACGCTGATGAATGGCTAGGACCGGAACATGAGGGATAGATCCGGGAAAGGCTCGGTTGGCTTGCGAACCACAACGTGAAGCAACTAATCTAAGAGCAGGAGAAAGGGAGTTCGGAGGCTTCAGGACTACCCGTGGAACAAGGATCGAATGATCAGGTAGAGCACAAGTGAGTGAAGCAGACAATCATGGCGAGTTCTAGTCATTTAGCAAGTACGACCACAGCTCGTAGAATGTTCAGGCAGACCGATGGTGTTTCTTCTTTGCAGCTTAGAGTTATGTTGTTTTTATATAAAAAGGGTCGAAAAAAACAATAGAAGAGGAACCGACGTCGCAGTAGGCAACAGAGGGACTCTGTGAGCACAGACCATCGTTAATGCTGGGTCCGCGGATCGGAAAACACTATGGGTGGTGAGTGAAGGATGGGTCAGAGATCCGGTGAATGAATACGCAGCTTGCGAAGTGGGATGTCAGTTCCTCATGGCACAGGGTGTGGAGTATCTAGATGACGAAGGACAGAATGTTTTGAATGGGGAAGCACTCGAAACCCGAGGGCGAAGCCCTTCGCGCTGCTCCGACACAGAACAAGGAAGTTCACGGGTGGTGGCTGATCCCGGGAAAAACTGACAGGAAATCGGCAGCGTCATCATACTGCCAGATGCTGTACGGCTGTACGAAGAGAGGCTGCGGAGGGCATCGGCAATGGAAGCAGTGATCCAAGACTCAACTATCCGAGGCTCAAATGTAGGGGACAGAGTGCCAGATGCTGATGAGGTGGGATCAAGAACCGTTGGTGTCGCGGATTGGAGAACAAGTGGTAAAGAAGGGACTAGTGGTTTCGCCAAGGTTAGAACAGGTTATTCCTGTGACCCAGAGGTAGATGTAGAAGATACAGTAGTCGCAGGACGTCGAGACAGCTTGGGGAAGTTTCTAGCAGAGTAAGTAGGGAGTATGGGAGCAGTTGTCTGAGAGTGTTGCAAACTCGAGGGCAAATGTCCATAAGGGGACCGGCGAGTACGAGAACGCGCACTGTGAGAAGAGTCGGAAAAAAGCGGGGACAGCAACCGGACTCTGGCCAGAAGGAGATCGTTAGTTGCAGAGAGTGAAGTCACTTGTGATTGCAAACGTCCAGTTTCAGAGGCCAAGGAGGCATTGCTACGCTACAGAAAGCAAAAAGTCACTTCGTGCTCACTTAGTTGATTTGTAGCACGTCGGAAGAGGCCCAACGGTCCGCCAATTCCAGGGTGACGGTTCGGGCTGCAGCCAACAGAAACAATACGTTAGCATCAAGATTCTCGAAATCGCGCTAGGATAGGTTAAGTCCATGAACAATCACAGCCGGAAGAACCGACGCTGAAGGAAAAGGCGAGTTGATGCCGGTGCAGACACAGGACGAGAAGTCGGAGCGGAACCGTGGAGAGAAACTATAGGAAGCACTGGATCCAGAGACGGTGAGGATGTCACAAGCACTGGAGCGTCTGATGGCAAGTTTACTGGCGGAAGCGTAGAGGGTGGTCAATCCAGAGGACAATAGTATCAACTGCGGATGGTGGATCGGGAACAGGGATTAGAGCACTAAGGAGGGGCTGCTGCGGAGGGCGAAGAACCGTATCCCTATTTTATATTGACAGACCAAAAGTCTTTTTCATCTACTCGTGTGATGTGGAGGGAACCGAACGTTTCTTATCAGAAGCGGTTGAGGGAATTATCGAAGGCACCGTTGGAGCTGGTGAAAGACCATGAGACGAAGTTGATTTTCCAGGTTTCTTTTTGTAAGGGGGAGCAGAGCACGAATCCGAACGGGAAGAAGAGTGCCCTGACTGACATCAGTTGGAGTTTTCGTCGTTCAAGTCGTTGTCGAGATAGGAGTTGGCGTTTGGCGATCATGCGCCACTTGTTCGGAGAAATGGTAACATATCTGCTGCATTTAGTGTTGTACTAGTCGCAAGACATATGGTACTGACAGCATGGTTGTGGGGAAAATTGCCACTGGCAAAACTGAGGCAACTACAACGGACAGGATCGGGATAAGTGGTAGCTGGTAGAGATGTAGTTTAACAGGTGGCTGTTGAAGCGGAGAAACTCACGATTGCAGCCGGAGTAAAGTATATGTGGTCGGAGAACACAGGATGCGTGTCATGAACAAAGTGATGTGAAGTTCCTGCCAAAAGCAACGGTTACAGAGCATAGGTGGCGTGCGGGGAACGAGTTGGCAGAGAGAGAGACCGAGGAGCCACCTGGTGAGAAGAAAGGGAACTAGAGATGTGCAGATCGAAGCGCGGATCAGGGAGGTGGGGAACCATGGGGCTCGAGGTAACTGTTAAAGCATACCACGTGAGGGAGAAGAATGGCGTGTTCATACGAACGGAGAAGGGGGATCGTGGCATGGAATCATAGGATAGCATTGACGGATGTCCTTATTGGGTGTATACTAACCTCCCCCCCCCCAATCCTAGGCGTCCTTTTGTCGGAAACGGCGAAGAAACTGCAGTGCAGTCAAGCCTGGATAATGAAAGTGGACCGAGAAAGGGAAATCTCACGTACAGGGAGATTGGAAGGCGGAACGTGGTGTTCTTACAACGTTGGAACAAGGAAGAAGGAAATCGGAATCGCGAAAGGAAGATACGATGGATGTCATAAGGCGTGGCAGGATGATGCCGTAGCATTGTGGCGGGAAGAGAAGTTGTAGTCCTCAGTATTGTAAAGCATAGTATCCCGTGGTTATGTTCTATATTGTGTGTGTGTGTATATATATAAATATATATATTTTTTTTAAAAACAGCAATTGCTACTAAGGACATAGCGACGGTAATCAGTACAGTAGTATGTTACATCTGCATCATTTCTGTGGGTTTTTAATTTTTTTTTTTAGTTAAAAGTTATCAAAGGGACACAAAGAAGAGTGAATCGACTAGAGCTTTGCGGGATCCAGAATGGTAAGGAAGAGTCCATTATACCATTGGAGGTGGCGGCTAAGGGCCGTACTAGAAGACCTGGAATCGGTGATGAGGCACGGGGTGGCGAGATGGTTCCATTCAGAGGGGAAAGGACCGAAGTGCAGGAGACGATCCGCCGAAGTGGACGACGATTGAGTTCATTGCCACGAACCAGAGTGAAGGGAGTCACTTGTTTGACCCAGGTGGCAAACGCCAGGAATCGTGATCGTGAGTCCTGTGACGATGGCTGGGCACCGCGGAACCAATGATAGGAAGTCCGGGGAACACATCCGCAGAGTACGAGGGACCTCACTCGAAGCACAGGAAAGGCCGTCGTCGAGGCAGAAGAGACAAGGAAGCATCCGGAAGCGGAGAAGAAGAGAGCATCGGCCATCGAAGAGACTGGTGGAAATGAGGCACTGGGAGTCTGAACCGTAGCCGAAAAGCAGCAACCAACTGGCAGGATGCTGGGAAACAAAACGTGGAAACATCACTGAAGCAGCGACCTGTGGTAGTGAGGAAGAATGCTGGAACTGTGGAAACGGGACTGGGAGCCGGGGTGAGTCTCATAGGCTTGGAGATGGTGGATCAGTGGTCGGCGTAGACGATGGAATCACGGACCGGGTGGCCCAAAGGCAGAACTTTCTGCAACGGTCTGCGATACCAATTGTCGGAAAAAATTTGTCTGCAGCTCATCTGTTTTTATCATATGGTTACACACATGTTTATTGGTTTCTATGGAATAACTTTTCAGTGCTTTATCCTACTGATCTGGCTATTCCACCAATGGAAAGGTCTCGTCGAGATGATTAAAATGGATATTGGAATGTCAAAATCGGTCAAAAATAGACAAAATTTGTCTGTAGCGGCCTTCAACTGTCTGCGACGTATGTCGCGCTGATTCTGCCATGGGCCTGAGTGGAGCGTAGAGACGTTCCAGAAGAGGAATCGGGGCTTTAACGGATCCGGGGCCGCAGAAAGATGTTAGTTTCCATGAGGCGATGTAACAGGCTAGGGACGACCTGTGGAGAATGAGGCCGTTAAAGGGAAGAAGTAGCTCGTAATGGCTTAGAGAGTAGTCGCCGATCGAAAACGTCGAGGTGGAGTGGCTTGAGACAGCCGAGGAGGCCGGGGAGCACGAGTCCATTTCGGTAGGAAAGTGGACGAGAGACTGTCGTCAAAGGCGAACCGGGAATCAAAACTCCAAAATTCCAGTATTACCTGGTTGATTTTGGTTTCTATTGCCTGTTGCAAATATATACATTACCTTTTTTATAGCATTTTCCTTCTCAAAATGCTGTTCAATCTAGAGAAATTAATTTCGAAGATGTCCTACCAGTTCGCTACCTACTGAGCAGCCTCCTTCATATAAAAGCCGAAGCGGAACGGTATGCTCACCTTGTCGGACCTCTATTGTGCCCAAATGGTGACAAGAGGGGAGGAGGGCGGGACCAAGGTAATGTATATTTCACAGGCAATAGAAACTAAAATCAACAAGGTAATACTGGTATTTTGGAGTTTCTAGTTGCCTTGAAAATATCCA
This sequence comes from Lithobius niger, assembly GCA_023313725.1. Taxonomy (NCBI): domain Eukaryota; kingdom Metazoa; phylum Arthropoda; class Chilopoda; order Lithobiomorpha; family Lithobiidae; genus Lithobius; species Lithobius niger. The sequence continues at coordinate 9,114 of JAHWFP010181124.1, read as the reverse complement.
TTACCTTTTTTATAGCAATCCCATAGACTTTGTCAAGGCGGCTGGCACCATTTGACCTAAGTGCCCTCAGGTAGCGGACGGTTCCCTTCACAGAAAAATAAGTGTGAAAAAGGGGTTAAAGTATACGTCGGGCAGCAATGAATGGCCCGATACGGTAAAGTCCCACAGCTTGGTGGGACATACCTCGGAGATAGTGGGACGTGAAGACTGGATTGTCTCCAGGAGGCAGCTTCCATTATGTCAGTGATGGGAATGATGCTGTAGCGTGACCAGGACGCGAGATTGCACGAAGTACATGGGCCGTTACTCTGATGCCTTCAGAGACGCAGTTGATGCCGAGTGCTTCGTAGGCCTGTACGATAACACTTTTAAGCCAGGTGGCAATCATGCGTGTTGAAGTTGAGCCAACTTTATTACTAAAAGGGAGAAACAATTGAGAGCGTCCTCGTCGTATAGGTTTGGAGGCCTTTAGATAGAAACGAATAGCCGAGAGCAGAGAGCCCGTTCCTCTTCGTCCCCTAGGATGGTTGATAGGGAAGGAATGATGAAGGGACGAGTTCGAGGTCGGGTTTCTGAGTTCTTGGAGTCAGCGTTACAGCAGTATAGTCAGGCAGAAAGAAGCAGTATTTTTCAGTGGCAGAAAGGGCTTGTAATTCGCTGCATCAGAGGCAGGGCGTTAGAGCCACTAAGAATACCATCTTCCTTGTAAGGTGGGTGAGTCTAGATGAGCTCAGAGGTTCGTAAGGTGGAGCCATGAATGCTGTAAGGACGATAGACAGGTCCCAATCGGGAAACTGTCGTGTAGTTTGTGGACGCTCCAGGTGGAAGGAATGGCTTAAAAACGAAATTCTGTAATTGGTGAGGAGGTCTTTGCTACCAGCCGCTTTGAAGACAGCATTCGGGGCGGAACGGTATACTAAGATCGTGGAGCCCCAGAGTCCACTATTGAAGAGTTGTGAGGAACCGGAGGAGGTCGTGTAAAGGGGGACAGATTGGATTAACCAGTTTCGTGAAACAACAACGAAGCCTTCGTTTCCAGTGACTAGTCGTAAATTTTGTTGGTAGAGGATCGGACGGCTCGTGATGCAATGCGAGTGGCCTCGTCCTCAAGAATGCCAGATGCTCGGAGGAGCTGGATGATAGTAGCCACCCGTGAAGTCGTAATGCCTGGTGGTTCTGGTGGAGGACCGTTCTTCTGTGTTGGGACAAGAGGTCCAGACGGCTCGGAAGGCAACGAGGAGAGTCGATGAGGAGGCTCAGTAGTAATGGGACCCAAGCTGCTACAGGCCAATTCGGTGCTATTACGAGGAATCGTCCGTGCGAGTCGACGATTTTGCGTAGGACGGGGAAAAGGTATATGCGTAGAGGTGATCCCAATTCAAGGTTATTGCATCCACTGCCCAAGCAAGAGGATTCGGGAAGGGGCTGACGAACAGGGGAAGTCTGGTATTATACCTCATGGCGAAGAGGTCGACCATCGGGTGATCCCAGAGACGGAACAGGATGGAGCAAATGGTTGAACGTAGCGTCCAGTCGCTGGTGGGTTGCTCCCGTCGACAGTGGGAATTGGCAATCACGTTCAGCGACCCTGGAATCTGGAGTGGTAGGAGGCAGACACGAAGTTGGATACACAGTTGAAAAATATGAGAGGTTACTTGATAGAGGGACAGGGAGTGCGTCCCACCTCCCTTCCAAAGGTACGCACCAACAGTTATGTTGTCTATGTGGACTTGTACTGTTTGTCCTGCCACATGATCCCGGAAATGTTGAAGGCCGAGGAGGACTAGTGCTAGCAGTTTCCGTGTAATTTGCTAAACGTTTAAACGACCTAATTAAACGTTCGGTTAACCAAAAACCGTGCAAAATCTAACGTTAATAACAACAACGCAACAAACTAAGACAAAAAAAAAATGTCAATATAAAATTCAATAACTACGTTTTACTAATTTAATTAAAAAAAAATTAAGCAACACGAATCACACGTTATGTAAACAAATCGTATTTATTCTGAAACAAAACGAATGTTAAACAATAGCCTAAATTTTAAAAAAATAAAATAAGCAGGTATCACGGGAAATCCTCACACATTTGTGATTGTTTTAAGATCTTGGATTAGTCGGCACACTTTAGTGAGGCAGATAAGCCACTAAAATAGGGTGACTTCTGCATTTTAGTGAGGAAAGCACCAAATTTGGCACAGATACTAATTTAGGTATACTGATGAAATCTGGATATAGGGCCAACTGAATTTCTCAAACCGGAAGTGCCTATTTTCAGCCATGAGCCAAACCAAAAAATACCTTAACCAGTCTCCATATCCGGGAAAAAATGTTTAAAATGTGGCGCATCATACCTGAATACTATTCTTGACATTTCAAGGTATGACAGCTGACTGATAGGTAGCTTTCGGCCTGAAACGGAGGTCATAAGGCCAAAAAATTGGGCGAAAAATTAAATTTGTCAGTTTCTGCTAAACCATTGCTTTTACAAAGAAAAAAAGTGCTTAAAATATGGTGCATCATACCTTAATACTACTCTTGACATCTTTGGATATGACAGCTCTGGCTAAAAGGTAGCTTCAGGGGTCAAACCAAGATCGAAAGGTCAAATTTTGGACGAAAAATCACATTTCTGTGCTTTTTCTGCTAAATCGTTGCTTTTACAAAGGGAAAAAGCGTTCAAAATGTGGCACATCATACCTTAATACTACTCATGACAGTTTTGGGTCTGACAGCTTAGATTAAAAGGTAGCTTAAGGGGTCAAACGAAGGTCAAAAATCAAATTTTGGACGAAAAATAACATTTTTTTCATTTTATGCTAAACCGTTGTTTTCATAAAAAAACACCATGTCACAACATAATTAAAGGAAATCGAATTTAGACCTTTTTGTCTAAATAAGATATGTGCCAGGTTCGATGGTTTGGCTAGAAATTGTGAGATACTGTGACGTAATCAGCCACTATGGAATCACATGGCCCAGTGTACTACCAACTTGAGTGTACATGCAGGAAGTAAACACATGTTATGATCATGCTATCAGCACGACTTGTTGTTAGAACGATGTTTATCCTATAAGTGTCACAGCGATCATGTGATCTATGCAGCAAAGCAATAGCTCTCAACAGCTTCCCTTTAGATCAGTTTCACTGCAATAGTACGAGTTACAACCCGATGGTCCAAATAAAAAGTAACTCATCAGCTAAAAGCAATATTAAACTTCACACACCAACCAAAAATCAAACCTGCTAAGGACGTTATTAAGTTTACATATTGAAGTTATTAGTGCTATAACGGTTATCCGTTTAAACGAAAATTTACGTGTATACGTTTTTCTATATTGCTAAACGATTAACCGAATCTGATTATTTACCTCACAACAGCACAAAGTTTTAATTCAATAAACGTTATTTTGTGACTTTATTTGGTAGTTAACGTTAAAACTAGCAGAATATTAGCTGCTTTCGCTGCATCCAACTTGTTCAGCAGCTGTAAAACCTGAACTTCCGGTTTTGGTGGTGAAATCGAAACCAGCTTCGGTTAGGCTTAAGTCGCGACGGGTTTTAACCGCGCTCACCGGAAACGTAGCGCGACACTGCAGAATGGATGAAATATTATCACCACGTAAGCCAATTAAACAATTAAAACTTTTTTTAAAATAATTGTCTACAAATTGTTCAAAACAACTAACCACTGGATGTTTAACAAAGCTAAATTCCAAAGCGTGCCGACTGATCCAAGATCGTAAAACAATCGCAAATGTGTGAGGATTTCCCGCGATTCCTGCTTATTTTATTTTTTTTAATTTAGGCTATTGTTTAACATTTGTTTTGTTTCAGAATAAATACGATTTGTTTACTTACTTAACGTGTGATTCGTGTTGCTTAAATTTTTTAAAATTAAATTAGTAAAACGTAGTTATTGAATTTTATGTTGACATTTTTTTTTTGTCTTAGTTTGTTGCGTTGTTATTATTACCGTTCGATTTTTCACGGTTTTCGGTTAACCGAACGTTTAATTAGGTCGTTTAAACGTTTAGCAAATTACACGGAAACTGCTAGCACTAGAAGTTATACAGCTGTAAAAGAGTTATAATCCTGTAAGTGTAGCTGCATACGGCTGAAGAAGGTCCGTACCCTATACATATTGTAGCTGCCCAATGGCACAAGAAGACAACTAAACAAGAGCCGGATCCTGTATTGTAGCTGCTTAATGGCTAAAGCGGACCCGTATCCCGTATTGTAGCTAGCTATAGAGCTGAAGTTGGCCTCAGATAATGGTAGCTGACTAATTGATGGAGAAGACCTGGCTCTTGCATTATAGTTGCATAATGGCTAACGAATGCACCGTAGCTGCGTAACGGCTGAAAACTACCCTATCAAGACTTTAAAAAGACCCTATTAAGCATGTATCTTGTATTGTAGCTGCTTAATAGCTCAGAAAATACGGTTGCTGCATTGTAGCAGCCTAATGGCTGAAAATGAGCTGAATCCTGTATTGCAGCTGTTTAATGGCTGAAGCCGACCTCAAATCTTGTATTGTAGCTGTCTAACGGTCGAAGAATACCCACTACCTAGGAATTGTATTATTGTTGTCTAATGGCTGGAGAAGACACAGATACTGCAGGCTAGAGTAGTCACATGTGCACTAAGGAGCGGAATCACTTAACCCTGTCTTTAAACTAAATATAGGAAGAGCAATATTACATGTGCAAGTGTTAACAACATGAGTGGGTGCCAGACTCTTCGTAAAGACTGAAAAGGAATCAGATTCGTTCTCTGTAGTGTTGAAACATCGAGAATGAACCATCTGCTCAGCATGGGTGTTTTGAGAAGGAGAAGCCAGATCTTCTCTGCTGAACAGTCATTGTAGAGAAAGATATGTTTTGTGTTGGTCTTTGAATGTTTAGAAGTAGTGAGACCTTCTCTGTTTATGCATTTACTAAAAAAATGCAGTCTCGCTTTGCAATGTTTGAAATCAGAGGAATCCAACTACTTTTATGTCTAAAGCCTTTACATGTACATATGTAACTACTAAAGGAAGGCAAGACGTAGGTGGAGAAGCACATATCAGCACAAAGGTCTAAATACTAAGGAGGAGCTAGATCCTTTGGGTGTATAAGTTTTCAGGGCTAAAGTGGGCACAAAATAACTTTTATACACAGCGTTCCATAAACTGACAAAGAACTTGTTTATCTGTGAATGTAACAATTCTCCGTTGTTTCCTAATGGTTGATACAAAGACAAATACATTTTCTCTATCTGTAGCCTGCTGAAGGATGAAAGAGCACAGGCCTTCAGTGAAGCTACTTGTAGCTGAAGAGAAGTCGGATCAGCTGTTAGTATCAGGTCATCTGTATACACTCAAATAGATAGCAAACCCTGTAAAGCCGTCTGAAACAAAGTGGGGTATTCTACCTGTATAACTGTTGGAAGACTGAGGAGTATATTATGTAGCTATGTGCATGTAAGCTGCATGCATGTCTGAAGACTGAAGGATTCGTATAATCTATACATAGTTGTTTGAAACTGTGAACTCATTCCATGTCATTCCACGTATGTGTAGGAACCTGAAGTTTGAAAATCTTCAGTCTACTAATGTTCTGAATAAATGTTTTGAGACTATAAACCTGATTGTTGCTTAATATGACTGCTCCAATATGTGTTGCTATGAGTGTAACGAGGTAGCCAACGAGGTGGAGAGAAAAGGACAGATAAACCTGGTTTGCAACCGAAAAGGCAACTTTCAATGCAAGTCATAAGATGACGAGATTCCACAATTCATAAGTTCAGGTCAGAAAAGCTGAGAAAGAAAATTTGCTCAGGGCATTCCCTGAAGAATGGGTACATCAGTCGTATAAGGAATAGGACAAGCTAAACCGACCTTCTGGAGCTCTGAATTCCCAGGATTCTCAGATACGTATACCCACACACCACTCTGAAGGGTGATGTATCTTATATCCTGGCAAGGGCATATCTGGAAACACAGTTTGAAAGCAATCTGAAAGCTTAAGTTTATGACCAATTAGTACAGCACAGACAAAGGCAGAACGAATTCTTCTCTTCTTTCTTCGAATGTTGAGGAGCCAACACTCATAAAGTCATGCGAAAACACTAAGAATGGGCTACTTTTCTTGTTGACCTTGCTTATCAGTACAGACTGGTGGTAATGTGATGAGCTTTGAGTCTGAGAATCAGTGCTTGCAGGTGTTAGGTGAAGTATTTTGCCAGTAAGACCAATAAAACAGTTTTACTATTAAGTAAGAACCGATTAATGGCTAATTGTCTATGTTGTTCATTTTTACTGAATTTTAACTACTACTATATGTTTTAACTTTGAGCTGTTACTATGCCTTTTCTAAACAAAAATAATATAAATGCATAGTCTCATCTAAAAAGAGGACAGGATTTTTTTTTTTTGACAGTGTGTGTAAAATAGCTTGCTTAACTGTGGGACAGAGCTATGTCAAAATGCGTATGCCCTGCCTACATCAGTACTAAAGAGCAGTTTTGGCTCACACCATAATTACAGAAAAAATATTTTTATTGGCTCCATTGAATAAAGGATCTCTACACCTTTCAGATGAACTTATCTACATCCATTTCTAGGATTAATAATGACATACTAGCAGTTCAACTTCCGAACTCATACATACAACACTGTAGTTATGATAAAAAAGAAAGTGACCATTGTTCAGGTAATATTCCAGCAATTTCTAACCTAACCATCGAACCTGGCACATTTTTTATTCAGGTGTCTAAATTCGATTTCCTTTAATTATGTTGAGACATGCTTTGTTTTGTGAAAGCAACGTTGAACCCTCAAAATACCTTTTAGTCTAAGCTGTCATATCCAAAGATGTCAAGAGCAGTATTAAGGTATGATGTGCCACATTTTTACGCTTTTTTCCTTTGTAAAAGTAACAATTTAGCAGGAAAAGCACAAAAATGTGATTTTTGTCCAAAATTCGACCTTTTGGCCTTCATTTGACCCCCTAAGCTACCTTTTAGTCAGGGCTGTCATACCCAAAGATGTCAAGAGTAGTATTAAGGTATGATGCGCCACATTTTAAACACTTTTTTTTCCTTTGTACAAGACACAGTTTTGCACAAAATGACAAAAATGCGATTTTTTGCCCAAAATTTTACCTTTTGACCTTGGTTTGACCCCTTAAGTTACCTTTTAGCCAGGGCTATCATACCCAAAGATGTCAAGATTGGTATTAAGGTATGATGTGCCACATTTTAAACACTTTTTTTCCATTGTAAAAGCAGCAGTTTAGTGGAAAATGACAAAAATGCGATTCTTTGCCTAAAATTTGATCTTTTGACCTCAGTTTCAGCCCTTAAGCTACCTATCAGTCAGCTGTCATACCTTGAAATGTGAAGAATAATACTCAGGTATGATGCGCCACATTTTAAACATTTTTTCCGGATATGGAGACTGGTTAAGGTTTTTTGGTTTGGCTCATGGCTGAAAATAGGCACTTCCGGTTTCCACTTCCGGTTTGAGAAATTCACAGTTGGCCCTATATCCAGATTTCATCAGTATACCTAAATTAGTATCTGTGCCAAATTTGGTGCTTTCCTCACTAAAATGCAAGTTTAGGCTATGCAAAAAAAAATTGTATGGTGTACGGGCGAGGTAGCAAACTGAAGCACCAGGCAACCGGGCATTTTATTTTATTTTATTTAACTAACCACATTTCTTTGATGTGTACCTAGCTCAAGACTGAAAGAGTGTGCAGTCAACCTAAAAAAGTATAATATTCTGCTAATGTTATTTTTGTCATCTAGTATTAAAAATATTTTAGTTTTTGCCAAATAACTTCTTACTGGTTCGAGGTAAAGGCTTTAAAAAGTTAGCACCACTGACAAGCTCGTTTCGAGCAGGTTAAAATGGTATACTGGAATGTCAAAAACGGTCAACATTTGGGGAAAATACGATTTTTAGCGGATGGACGAAGATTGAGATAAACATTTTTTACCCGAGATAATTTAAGGCGCCCACATGCGCCTGTAAACCACACAATTAACTTTGCATGGCCTTAGGCTTATCTACCCCACTACTTTGGAATTTAGCTTTGATTAGCAGTTGTTTTGAACAATTTGTAGACAATTGTTTTTAAAAAGTTTTAATTGTTTAATTGGCTTACGTGGAGATAATATTTCATCCATTCTGCAGTGTCCCGCTACGTGTCCGGTGAGCGCGGTTAAAACCCGTTGCGACTTAAGCCTAACCGAAGCTGGTTTCGATTTAACCACCAAAACCGGAAGTTCAGGTTTTACAGCTGCTGAACAAATTGGATGCAGCGAAAGCAGCTAATATTCTGGTAGTTTTAACGTTAACTACCAAATAAAGTCACAAAATAACGTTTATTGAATTAAAACTTTGTGCTGTTGTGAGGTAAATAATCAGATTCGGTTAATCGTTTAGCAATACAGAAAAAAAAGGAACACAAATTTTCGTTTAAACGGATAACCGTTATAGCACTAAGGAGGACTGCCAATAGTTCTAGGTGATTGATGTGGGACGTCTTCCCAGCTGGCCATTCGCCTGAGATGGTAAGGTTGTTGATGTGGAATCCCCAACGCGAAAAGCTGGACCTGAGGGAGCGGTTCGTGAAGATGAACTGTAGCTGTCAGGTTGAGGACGTCCGTCCACCACCTGAAGGTGTCGAAGGGGAAGGAGGGACCGAGAGGTTGGGACGGCAGAGATAGAGCCAGTTGGGGATTGCCCCAGTGAGCGGAACGGTAATGATGTAACGACCGTGCCATCAATCTGCCGTCACGGGTGCATAAAATGCTTACAGGACAAAATTTTCCTGCAGCTTTTTCAAATTTCCACAGTCTTTCACTATGTAGGCAAGCCATTTTTAACTGAATTTCAGCAGCTCTCTGAAATTTCCCACGAACCTCGTTCATGACGTTCTGGCATATTCTGCACCCCTGCCTGCCATAAAGAACGAGGTCTGCAAAGGAATCGATGATTCCGATGGTGGAGACGAGATCTAGGAAAGTGTGGAGTGGCATGTGTAGGAAGGTGCTGGCGGAACATACGTGATTTTCGATGCGTTCCGGGGATGGCATGACTGTTGAGTGTTTGAGGTCGAAGAA
>JAHWFP010181119.1:26401-37431 GCA_023313725.1 Lithobius niger | reverse complement strand
TACAGTATTTTGGTTCCGAAACTGTGCGTAATTTCTGTTTTTAAAAATCGAATGATCAAGAATGACGAACTTTAAAGAGTAGAAGTCGTTACGGTATTTCCAATGTAGATTAGTGAAATGTGTAAACGTTTTAATGGAAATATAAAAAACGACTGAAAGTTCCCATTGTTATTTCATTCTGAAAAATTACCAGGAAAGTACTGTGAATAACATTTTATTCGACGAGAAATAGCAAAAAAAAAACAACACATAATATCAATAATGTAATATGGTACTTACGCAATAAGTAACGAGTTCAGTGCTTGCAATCATAAAATTAAAATGCTTCATTGGAGCATCAACATGGTTCAGTTGTTGGCAAAATAAACTTTTCTAGTAGAGTGCAGAAAAATGGTCACTCAAAAAAGATTTACCAGATTGATATCAGTACATATTGGTGTTTGCAATAATTTTGCTACAATGGAGCAATCGCGATGTTCCAACACAAGTGACATTTTCAACGTACAGCTTTAGCCTTTCTCAAGTTATTTATAAAATAAAATAGGTTCCAAAAATGCAATGTTACTTTCTTGCTACAATCTTGCTCAAGTTTTTTTTTACATTGCAGCTTTTAACTTTTATGTTCAGTACAAACACATAAAGGCCTTTTCTTTAGGTGATTTTATGCAAATGGGAAAAAAAAGCACTGTTCCAGTTAGTTCAGCATTAACTACATGAGCTTAACTACGTAAGGTAAAACTTATTGCAATGGGTTAGGAGAAAATTTCAATCGGCGTTGGCTTATTGAAATGTGTAAATGTTATAAATCTATAGATCAGTATGCTAAGCTTTGAGCTCCTGAGTAGCTCTTGTATCAAGGACCGTGGTAGCGGTCCTTATGTAAGCCTCAGCATGAACTTCCATGTTAAACGTCAACTTTGAACTCCTGTAGTCTCGCCGAGAATTGACATAGACCAACGAAATTCGGTATTTGGGGTCGTGTCTTAACTATTTCACCACATTACAAATTTTAATGACAACAATCAAACCGTTCGGTGTCCACAGCATGGCCATTTCGTGTTGTTGTTGTTGTTCTCGTTGTTGTTGTTGTTGGGACTCTTTGCCCTCACCTGGACACCGAACCACTAAACCGATTTTCAAGTTCTATAGCTTAAAACGTAGGTCTGGACAAAGCATAGGGCCTTTCGCAGGCTATTTTAACGTAACTACAATATTCTTGACACGGAAAGCCAAATGGGCTAAAACTTTTGCTCCCACCTAGAGATCGAACCATATGAACCGATTTTCAATTTGTATAGCTGAAAATGTAGGCATTAACACCGACCAGGGCCATTTGAACCCGATTTTGATGTGACTGCAGTATTCTCGTCGGCAGAGCAATTATTATAGAAGAGCACTGGGCAGAAATCATTAATGTTGCTGTTTGGACTGTTTGTCCTCGCTTGGAGATCGAACCACAGAACCGATTTTCAAGTTCTGTAGCTTAAAACGTAGGTATGGACAAGGCCTAGGGCCATTCGCATGCTATTTTAATGTAACTACATTATTCTTGACACGGAAAGCCAAATGGGTTAGAACTTTTGCTCTCACCTAGAGATCGAACCAATGAACCAATTTTCAATTTGTACAGCTCAAAATGTATGTATTGACACCGATCAGGGCCTTTTGAACACGATTTTGATGTTACTGCAGTATTCGCATCGGCAGAGCAATTATTATTGTAGAGCACTGGGCAGAAATCATTAAGTGGAGTAACAAATTTTTGCATAAATTTTGCAGAAAACATAAATTTGGTGCACAGGTCTTTCTTAACAGTAAAAATCGAACCAGCCATGGACCCCAATGAAATCAGTGCACCCCCCCCCCCCCTCCCGCCCCAGAACCTCCTCGTGATGCCTCCCAGGGGTTTGGGCAACAAATTCTTATAGATCAAGCTAAAAACATGAAATTGGGTGCAAATTTCACTCTTAGCAGTATAAAACGAATCAGCCATGGAAAAGACTCTCTTATAACAGTTATTTTAAGGTGATTACAGTGTTCTTTTCTGTGTTTTCTGTGTTTTCTGTGTCAAAGATGACGGACTTGCAACAGTCAAAATCTGTGAATGTGTAGATCTACATAGTAAGCCTCTCGACCCACACCTGACTTACACTGTCAGATCACTTCTTACATCTGACGAAAAAGGGACACCCATACTTTTGTCCTCTCATGTGGATAATATCCATAAGAAAACAACATTTAACGTATTAAATAAACACTACAACAGCAATGACACTACTACTGCAGTTGTAGACTCATCGGAAATGGACTTTGTTTTGCCAGAAACGGTCACCGTGCGCCGTAACCGTGGTGATCGGCGGAAGAGAAGAGAAGGAAACCAGTCAACTGAGCTGAAATTCCAAAATTCTCAGTGCAACAGCATAATGGTGGATAACTCCGACAAGATTGCACGATTAAACAAACATAACCCTGTTAAAACGTATCAGCATAAAGGCACCAAACCACAACACTGGAACGACACAGACCAATTCGTAGTTATTGGGGACTCAAATGTTCGCTCTTTACGAACAAACAACCACGCCAAATCCAGGACGTGGACTATGCCAGGTTGCAAGGCACAACACCTGATTGACAAAATCCCAATTTTTCTGGAAAACGCCGAGAAGAATGTAAATGTAATATTTTGTGCTGGAACAAATAATATTTCGGCTGATTCTCCAAATGTAATCGTCGATCACTTGTCCGCAGCAGCAACAGCTGTAAAAGCCGTAAAACCAAATGCTAGGGTCTCCTTCATTGGCATCTTTCCACGCATGAAAAGAACTAAAAGCAATGAAGACATCGAAGTTGCCAAAACAAATGCTCTGTTGAGGAAGCTGTGTGTGGATGAAAACTTCAATTTCGTATCTATTGACAGCCAACTGATGTCTGAATGGGGTTTGATGGCAAGAGATGGAATTCACCTCACTAAACAGGGAAAGAGAGTGCTTTCGGCGGAAATGAAATGTATCCTATCCGACGGGAGGGACATCCAGAGAAGTGAACATTTGTCGGAAAACGAATTTTTATAAATGGGACAGTAACTGGATTACATGCCACTCCCACTCTATCTACATCAAACAATAGTGCAAAATGTAATTCCGTATATACCCAACAACCTTCCAAAACCATCCCGATCCCTAACCCTAATTTGTTAACTAGAAATCTTTCGTGCATCCTTTTGAACGCACGGAGTCTTGTGGCAAATTTGGCTGATTTCCATGCTCTTTTGTCGAGTGACCAATACGATATTTTTTTTTATTACAGAAACATGGCTAAACCATTCTGTCACTGATGCAATGGTGCTAAATGGCCTCTCTTATGAGCTAATTCGAAGGGACAGGGGCAGCAGAGCGGGTGGAATCGCAGTAATCTACAGAAAAGGACTGTGTATTACCACAAGTTTTGTTTCTGACGATGCTGAGGCAATGGCTGTTCAACTTACATCTTCTAAACTCAATTTTATCGTGTGCTATATCCCTAACGGTTACTGTGAGGATCAAATTGAGAAAATGGCAGCATTTATAAAGTCTGCAACGGTCCCGGACTATTCAAATATTACAGTTGGCGATTTAAATCTGTCAAGTGTAGACTGGACAGTCGTTTCCTCACCAGACCGGATACAAGACAAATTCCTTAATTTAATCTCGGACTGTGGCTACACCCAGTTAGTTTTGGAACCTACTAGAGGTGCGAACATTCTTGACGTAATCCTCACCGATGATGACCGTGCTATATTTGATGTGAATCTTATGGCAGAATTGGGCATGAGTGACCATAACATGGTTTCGTTCAAGCTTCACCAGAAGCTCTCTATCTTTGAGGATAACTCTAGGCATTATATCAATTTTCATTTACTTCGAAACTTGTTAGAAGGCCTTGATTGGGAAAGTGAACTGCGTGATTTTTCGCGGGCAAATGATGCCTGGGATCACTTCTTAAACATCATTCGTGATTTTACAGTGGAATGCACCAAACCATTCAAGCATATCTCAAAAAATGGAACAGTGAACTCCAAAGAACTGGCAAAACTTTTGAAAAAAAAACTGAAAGCCTGGCATTGCTGTATCTCTAACCGCACTTCGGAAAATAGGCATAATTATTCTGAGTGTAAAAAAAATTATTCGAAATGTTTGAAGGAACTTTTCCAGTTGAGGGAAAAAGAAATTTTAACGGAGGGAAGTCTGTCGGCTTTATTTCGCTTTTATCGTCAGAAAACTAAATCTTCAAGAACCATTCCACCCTTGAGGGTGAATGACACACTTTTAACAAATCCCATTGAGAAAGCAACGGCTTTAAATTTCGAATTCTGCAAAAATGGAGTTGAAGACAATGAACAGCAACCGCCACAAATTACTTCGAGCATCAACAGGATCGATGAGCAATGCACGAGTGTCACTGTCACACTGGAAGACATAATATCCATTTTGACACATTTGAAACCAAGCCATTCTCTCGGACCCGAGGGTTTTTCTGCATTTTTTTATAAACAAATTGGCACCCAAATTGCTGTTCCTTTGAAACAGATTTTTTCCCTTTCATTCTCAACAGGCGTTTTACCTCGCATCTGGTTAACAGCCAATGTGGTACCTATTTTTAAGAAAGGTAACCCAGCGGATCCTAAGAATTACCGGCCTATTTCATTAACGTCCGTGCCATGTAAAATAATGGAGGCCCTTATTCGAAAAGCAATGATGCAGCACATTGACCGGTTCAACATCATAAAGAGTGATCAATTTGGATTTTTGCCGGGTCGCTCTGCAGTGCAACAACTGCTGATTGTTTTAGATAAATGGACCGAGGCATTAGACCTTGGCATTAATACGGATATTATCCTGTTTGACTTTAAAAAAGCTTTCGAATCGGTGGTGCATTCAAAACTACTTTTAAAACTTAAATTCTACGGTTTTGACGGCAAATTACTGGAATGGATTGGAGCTTTCATTACCGGCCGTACACAAAGAGTGGTGATCGACCGCGAGTTTTCGGATTTAACTAAAGTCATCAGTGGTGTACCACAGGGATCGGTTCTCGGCCCATTGTTGTTCGTCCTCTTCCTCAATGATCTGACTTCTAACAACACAAAGGTGAATCAAGAAAAATTCGCTGATGACCTAAAGTTCCACTCCCCAATTATATCGGAATTTGATAGTTTTCAGCTGCAATGGGAAATTGATTCGGTGTATTCTTGGTCGGATGGATGGCAACTACCACTCTCTGAGGACAAGTGCCAGAGCTTCTCTATTGGAAATGCACCAAACCATCTAAACTATTCGGTCGGTAATTCAACCCTAAAAGTTGACACAAAAAATGTTAAGGACCTCGGAGTTTGGTTTCAATCTGATCTTAAATTTTCTACACATTGTAATTACATCACATCGATGGCCAACCGTAGATCCGCTATTGTCCATCGCTGTTTCACGTCTGGAAATCTAAATACCAAACTCTGGGCTTTTAAGGTGTATGTCCGCCCACTTCTTGAATATGCTTGCCAAGTCTGGTCACCTAACCTTTTAAAAGATATCGATCACATTGAATCGGTCCAGAGGCGGTTTACAAAATCGCTCCCGGGTTTGAGCAGAGAGTCGTACAGCAAACGTTTAGAAATTCTAAAATTGGACACACTTGAACTGCGGAGATTAAAAGCCGATTTAATTCTAACCTACAAAATTCTTCATTGCTTGTTGCCACTCGAGCTACCCTTCTTCGAGCTTAGTACTGAGACAAGAACTAGGGGCCACCGATTTAAGCTTATGATTCCCAAATTTAATCTAAATTGCAGGAAATCCTTTTTTGCCGTGAGAGTAGCTCCTGTGTGGAATTCCTTAAGTGACAGCATTGTCTCGGCCTCGTCATTAAGGACCTTTAAAAGATTGTTGAACGGGTGTTGCTTGAAGGCAAACCTTCTCCGTCCCGATAACTGTCCTTGAAAGATTCTTATCCGCTTCTTTTCCCACTTTAACCAATACGAAATCCTCACAACGTTGGCATCTTTTGATGTCCTGTTTAATGGTACCTTGCATTAGTGAGTATGGTTTATCCAGTTGACAACGTATCATATGATACTGATGTTTTTAAAACATTATTTTTATCTTTTGATGTTGTGTTTTATGGCCCGTTGCAGTGAGTATGGTTTATACAGTAGACGATGTATCCTACGATACTGAGACGTGATTTTAACGATGTGCCCTCTCTTTGTTAACTTACGGTAAGGTGTTAGTGGTCCCTCTGGGAATCCTTTCTTACCGTTTTGCTCATTTTACTGAGCAATAAACACATTATTATTATTATTATTCTTGCTAAAACAAGAAAAAAAATATGGGATAGGCCTATTAGTATTAAAAAACGCATAAGCGTATAAAATACGGATGTAAGCCTTAAAAAACTTAAAGCCCTAAAGGAACAGGAACAGCTCCAGCTTGATTTTTGGGTGGCTGGAGATTCTTTTACACGTATTAGTGCGACGCTGATGGCTTACATGTCTTGTTCTAATATCTGTTCCTTTAGGGCTTTAAGTTTTTTAAGGCTTACATCCGTATTTTATACGCTTAAGCTTTTTTTACTGGACACGACTGGACAACATCAACATGTTTATATTGAGATGCAGGCCTAGACGAAGCAAGCACCACACCTTTTGAGTGCATGAGTTAACTTGTACTTGAAAGACTTTCGTGTTTGTTTATTCTACGTAAAATGAGTGCTGAAGTGAAGACATGGACAGTGGCGTAGCATGCCCATTGAAAAAAAAAACAGGTATTGGTACAAAGTGTGACGTGTTGATTTAAAGGAAAAATTGGGGGACTTACAGCAGGAAGGGGGGCCGATGCAGTGCGAAATGAGAATTGAGTAGCAACAATAATTTCCAAATATCTCCAAACGAAATTGTAAATTCATAAACAAAGTGGATTCAAAATAAAAGCCAGTGTGGGCAATTACTGTAATAATAATGTTAGGCCGACAAACAAGCTCTTTGGACTTGGGCCTAGTGCAGCTGCACCACCTGCACACACTATTGCTATGCCTCTGGACGTGGAGGTATAGTTGTCTTTACCACGTGGGCGGTTTTTAAAAATAAATTTGTATTTTATGTTGTACACATTTCCAGGACATTCTTAACACTTTCCAATTGAAATGAAAAGGCTAGAGAGCAACCCTTTTCAAGTAGCCTACGTAGTTTTGCCTCGTTACTTGGAAATAGTAACATCACGAGTTTGAAATTACGAATCGGTTACCAATTAAAACACTACTACTGAACTGTTAAACTATTAGTGAATAGCCATAGATATACCATACAACAGGAATACGACCATCTTTCTACAACTCTTCTTTAAAACAGTGCAGTAGCTACTAAGGCTGTGCAGAGTCGAAATAGTTTCTTGTGTACTACCACGTTACACAAAAAGAACCATTTCGATGACTTTTTTTGGGGTTTCTGACAAACTTTGCCCATACTTGCAGTTTTCTCAATTTCTGTTCAATTTTTACTTTACATTACACACTATATTTCTGACGAGAACTTATCAATTGTGCAAAACCCAACTCGATGCAATTTAAGCATTGAGAAGTTATTTAATGAAAAATGTTGTGGCTCAGTAGTAACATGTGATAGTAGAAAGAAAGATAAATAAATATTAAAACTGAGATTACCCACGTACTTGGGAGTGTTTAAGGAGCCGACTACTTTCTTTCAATGAAACGCTAGACAAAGATATCAGTTCGTCACCTTTACTGCATACAGTTCGTTAACAATCCTCCCGTCAGCCAGGATACTCGAATAAAAAAGGCTTTATTCGATGTTCCTGGATGACGGGAAAACGCATTGTTAAGAGCTTGTATGCAGTAAATTCCGAAATATAGTCATCTTTAGCTAGTGCTTAATGGGATTCGTATTTTATTGGGAGGGGTTGCATTATTTTTGGACCTAGAAGGAGGGTTAAGTTTTTTTTCAAGGTTTTGAAGTGGGGTTATCAAAAATATGGTGGTCACTTTTTCATTTCCTCTGCCGCCTCCCCCCCACCAGGCCATAAATAATTACCGATCTCTTAGTCGTCTCCACTTGAGCGACTCAAGGTCAACTTCGCACAGTCGCACACCGTATACGCAACGCAAGCCAGGAAGGCCATGCGTAAACCTGCATTGAACAATCTCAATTAGGTCTATGCCGTTCAGTAGGGAGGGGAGACCAATTCGTACTGGCACGTTCGAATAGTGGCCTAACGAAGAAAGCCGATACTTTTCTTTTGAACGTTATCTGAAGCGAAGCTGCTCTTCACCATAGCTGTCTGCTTGTCAGCAGCAGTAGTAATTTGGCTGCAGTATTTGGATGACATAATTGTAAATTACACTCCGAGGTCGTTTACTTCCCTTACATTGGATGTCATAGGCATCTAAAGAGCAGTTTGGTGCAAAGTTTGGGATTCGGGGTGTATACGTCACCGTAGGAGCATAAGGTGGTAAGTGAAACTGAAGATGTTGAGGGTTTCAACTAGCATAAAACGAAGACGCAGTTTGCCTACAACTAAACGTTTCTGGGGCATTTCCTACTGGAAGTTTGTCCCTGGAACAGTCTTGTTGTAGGCAGCTTTATGGTTGGAAGGGCGTCAGAGGTTGGTCCGTGGAAAGGGCAGACAAGCAAGTATTGTAAAGGATAAGAAGCAGAATAAACACAGGAAACTTTGGTTTGGGGACTGTGATAACTTCTACGTTTTAACCCATGAAGACAGTAAATTGCACAACTCGCTGACAAGCGGTAAAATACGTTAACTTAGTACTTGACATAGTATCGGGCGAGGCTGGAGCAAATTAGCTTTGGAGTGGAGGACCATGTTGGGGTAAGAACTAAGATAAATATTGGAATGCTCAGGTTTACAGTACTTGGGCTTGTTCGGCATGGTGGCCGGCACATTCCATAGAAACCAAACGGGACTCTAACGTATTGGATTCGTCTTGATGAAACCGGAATCGTCTCAACACGGGTAAGATAGGCAAGTAGACCACATGGCCTCCAACTAGGCTAGTTCGTCCCTTAACAAAGGTTTTCGGGACATAACTCACTCGAACAACGAGCGTAGGGGAAAATCGGCCTGCACCCTTGAAAAAATGGTTAAGGAGTATACAAAACTTAATGGGGATGGCTGCTTACCAACCAACACTAGGGAACAATGGTTTCCCTGCAAGCGTGCAACAAGTGGGCAACAATGGGGCGAGATCTTGCCAGGACTGCTAGTACAGTGTTTAAGAGTGGGGAGACTAGCTGCCAAAGAGCAACGGCTCCAGGAAGCAAGGCAGCTAGCGAAACGGTTTAACACAAAGTACCATAGTCCAGGATGGAAAAATGCGGCATTTAGTTTTTTTTAGCTGACAATTTCAATTTCGTAGTTCAATTTGAAATATAACTAATCTCGGTAAAAAAAAATTATAGGTTATCTGCTCCATCGATGATCGAGATTTCATTTTAGGGTTATCTGCTAGTTCCAATTACACAAGAATGCTAATAAAACTTAGATAGAGTTTTCCAAAACTAACGCGATTAATTATCGAAATACACCAAGAGCAGGTTATAGAAAACAACGTCTTACATTCTAGCCAAAGCATTTAATATTATGCACAAGTTGCTTTAGAAACCATCTCAAAGTTTATTAGATTATCTGGTATTGGCCGAGCATACAAAGCGAGCCTGACCGAATACTCGACTAGGTTGTTGATTTTGTGATGGTTTGTCTGTGTGTTTGTCTGTCTGGAAAACAAACACAATTCTCAATTTTGTTCTGATTTGGTTGAAATTTCATATAGAAGAAACTTTGATGCATGGAATTCGAGACTTCAGAAGTGAAATTCCTGTCTCTATTGTTTTCCGGAGATATTTGGGTTTTCTTTTGGATGGCAAAGCCGATTTTTAGTATAAGGTTATTTATAAAGACTCGAGCACTAACATGAACAACACAAAGCAATTTGACATAATGCACTATGCTGGAAGTTCTTTTACTCTGAAGGATACAGACAATTATTACAAATGGTAACAAAAAAAACCTCCATAACTGCCAATCTCACACGTTTCGAAACAACACGGTGGCTTTTTTTTGTTTATACACTATATCTATAATATTTTGTGGTGGAGCAGTCCACATTATCACGTAAATCTCACCGTTGGGATCACTTACTGAGCACTAGGCAGAAATAATCAAGGTGAACTATATTCTGAATTAAATTTCGCAACACAGTGGAGAACACGGGCATTGTGGAATCTCTAGCTCGTCTGAGCAACTGCGATGTCGGAACTCAGTTATATGCCTATGCTCAGTTATAGTTGTCCGAGAGAAGTGAACCCTTAATACATAACTGAATTGGAATTTTGTGTGTCTGTCTGTTTGCCGTATTTTTCCGTTCAGGGCATAGTAGCGTTCACGATTTTGCTCTGACTGGGTTCAAATTTACTAACAAACGAGCGTTGAAGCATGAAAGAAGCGCGTGCGAGATGAAATGCTGACATCAAATAATTTAGGGGTGGGTGGTGAAATTCGACTTACAGCACTAGGCAAAAATCATTTAAATGGAAAAGCAAAGTACATTTTGTGGAGCACTGGGCAAAAATCATACATGTGTCTACCATGTGAATATAAGACAAGAACTTACATTTTATTGCTTCATTCTCACGGCCAGGTAATAGTAATCTTCAGAAATAAATTACATGCCAAGTTTATTAAATATTGTATGTAGGCAGTGAGTTCTTGTGCACTTACCATACTTGTTTTGTGCAAAAAACCCTAAATCTATAAGGATTTCCTAATATTTCATTTATATTTGAAGGGTTCTGGTGGAATTCTGTTTTGAAGTAATTGTTATTAATACCACACTCTTATTAAACAGTTATGGTTACGCAATATATTATAGTAATAGTCACGATTAGTAATTTTACTGACTACTCAAAACTAGAAGTAACTTCAGAAACCAGTACTTTCTCTCCTACTCATTTTGCCTCCTCACCCACCTCG
>JAHWFP010181119.1:0-26391 GCA_023313725.1 Lithobius niger | reverse complement strand
TTACAATTTTCAGCTATTGTTTAAGAGCAACTTGCACTAACCAGAATTGCATTCAACATCACGCATCAGAATTTTAAAAATCTCTTAGATAATACATTATAAAAATACATTATAAAAAGGAGTGGAGAAATCTGGTTCAATAAGTCGAAGCTGTTCAATTTAATTCGAAGCCTTTAACAAATAATAAGAATCTAGCCAGCATTCTTATCAGATTTCTTAGCAGTATGAACCAATGGATTTACTGACTGAAATAAACTGAGCTGATTTTAATAAATCAGTAGGTGAATGCACTTTCGTAGAAAAAAAATACACCAAGATTGTCGCTGTTCTCGTCATATGACTGGACAGAACCGGTATGCTCTTTATCGCTCATTCTTTCTAACAGGACTCTTAATATTACAAAAAAAATTACTACAAAACAGGGATTTCTGTCAATTTCCTTTGACAAATTATTGTTGTTGCTAATTTCAGATGTCAGTGCGATGCTGCAATGGGCGAGTTAGTGACCAACTTCCTTAATTTCGCCGTCGCTGTTCAAACTCACGTGACCGTTCTGCAACAACAGTTTAGTTATCAACAACAGAACAGCACACAAGTGACATTGGAGCTGAAAAATTTCTATGAAAAATGAGAACATGAACGAACAACTAAGGAACATGAACGAGAAATGAGTTCCATGAAGCCCAAAACAGTACTCCATGATCAGGAAATTAGCTCACTGAGGGAGAAAAGCGCTGTTTTTACACGACTAATAAGTGACACAAAACTGAAAATTACAGAAAATCTTTAGGAAATTTGTACTCTCAGAGAGAAGAATGCAGTAAATACCAAGAAATAAGAGATCTGAAGGCTAAAATTGCAGAATTTACTAACAAACTTTGTCATTTAAAAGAAAAATTTCCAATTTTTTCTTTTGGACCATTTGGATCAGGGATGACTGATTAGGGGAATTAGGGGCGACGGCATGAGGGCCGACTTCTCCTTTGGTATGTTTTGGAATGGATCATACTGGGGGTTCTTGGGCGAGAACTCTTCACCTTGGGTGACCGTTGTCTTTGAAAGGATTATGACAAGTTTTTTCCTTATAGAGGATAGATTTCTTCTGTAAAACATCACCTTTGTGCTAATTTGGGTGGAGCGTAGGTTGTTCAACAAGGTTTCTTGGGGAATTGATTCTTGTGAACATTTTCGTCCTTAGGGTTATCTCCTATGGTGAAGGGGAAAAGATTGTTCGAGCAATCCCTTTGTCACTGCTTTGTGGCATTACATCGGTTTTTTTAATTGACTTGGGTATTTTTATGGCACAAATCTATCAGTTCATGGGTACATTGTGGGACGAATTGGCGATGTCTCCTTTTGCTTTCCAGTCCCTCAATGTTTAGGTGCTGTCAGCTTACAATGTTTTGCTATTTTTCAGTCAGCCTTTCATTATGGACATGGTGAGTGTATTTGTTTTAATGCATTGCTTTTAATGCTTTAATGCTTTTATTGTACGTGTTATGTATGTAATAATCATGATAATGATAATAATAATTGATTTCAACAATAATAAACATTGTACGTTACTCGAAGTTGGAGTTCCAGCTTATGTGAGAACAATGATACATCTTATTCACATTATTAGTCATTAATTACGCTAAACAACATTTCGCCTCGTTTCTTTTATTTTTCGTGTTTTATTTGTTATTTGAAATTTAAACAATTATTCTATGATGTTATTCGGTATTTAAAATGTTTCATATTCATCTAATTTGATTTGTTTTTGTGTTAAGTTTTGAACTTATTATTGTACAAATTAAGTATATTGTATAGTCCATATTTCTTTCAATTTTGGCTTCAATTTACTTATATTTTGGTACTTTAACATATTTTTCGGAAATGTATTAAAAATGTATGGTATATATCTTTTTCGTGTGTCTCTTCCCATATGCTTTGTACTATTTTGTTAAGATAAAGCTTTGTTTTATGTTCCTTGTTTTCTCTTTGCAATTACTATTTTTATGTTTATTTATATAGTAGTTTTTTGTCACAATTATGTAGTCTTTTAAGTTTGAAATTTAAAAAATAATAATAATTATTATATTTGTTGCATAAGGAAATGGGTTATCAAGCATCACATGGTGTTACTGACAGCCAGCCAAAATAAAATGATGGTTAGGGAATATGTTCAAAATCTTAAAAATATGCATTTCTAAGTAATACACCATTTGCCCAGCAAACACAACATTAATCTTATATGAAAAATGGTCTCTAAAAACTTGGTTAACTTAGTACTATCCAAGAAGCGTTTGAAAGCATATGTTGACGATGCCGAAACCGCTATCACATTCAGTACATTCAGCTCATAGACCATTCAAACTGCAAAGAAAATTGGCCGACATGCTAGTCAAGTTTTCAGGACAGTTAGTATAAAACTGACGCCACGATCCAATGTTAACGGCTAAGTTCGAAAAATAGTAAATCCACAGGCAAATCGCCATGTAGAATTTTGTAGATCATAATCTTGTCAGCCTTGAGACGGCGCTGTTCAAAGAGTCCAATTCTAGTTTATTTAGGCCTCACGTTATAAGGCAGCTTTCTCATCCCGGCCAATAGACGAATTGGTGAATCGCCGCTGGCCGAGTCTAGGTGGTCGATGTCTCGCTGCAAATGCGAGGACCGAACTGGACTCGCATAATCTAATAGTGATCTCACACACGCCTTATAAACCCAAGTTTATATCTTTGTGCAGCCGGAGGTGAAGACCCATCGTATCTTACTCAAACGGCAGTTTGAAATAGCCACGATACATTCGCAATGAAGTTTGATTTGAGGTATGACTCAAACCACCCAAACATATTTAACCGAGGAGAGGCTGGGGAATGGTGTGCCTCCAATGCTATACTGGAGTAATTTCTTATTTTAGCACCGATGTCCAAGCTTCTGCACATAGTACAAGAAAGGGCAATTGCTAGGCTTTAGCCCACTCTAAAATATAGTTAATTTCGCTTGGAATTCAAAGTTGTTTTGGTTGTAAATAATTTCATGGTGGATTTAAGGGTGTCTGCAAATTGTCTTGTTTGATATATTTAGGTTGGCTGGAAAGATCATTCACATAAATTATGAACAATAGTGGTCCCAACACCGAGCCTTGTTGTACACCACTTGTAATATTGATGCTTGACAACCACATTGTGCTAAAGACTACCCTTTGGCTACGTTCTAGTAAAAATGCCTTGATCCAGTCTAATAATTGCCTATAATATCCGTGGAGTTTAAATATAATCTTGCTGTGGAACACTAATTTGAATGCTTTTTTTTAAAATCAAACATACTTTCATCAGTAGGTATTCCACAATCCAGGGCTTTGGTCCAGTTATCTACAGGTAATAGTAGTTGGTGGGCTGATGAACGACCAGGCATAAAGCCAAACCTATCCCTAGCAACAATTTCATGGTTAAGAATGTCCTAAAGCATTCTAGTACGAACGTTTTTCTTCAGCACTTTGAGAGATCCGTAGTTCTGAGGGTCCGCATAATTTAAATATTGGGAGTTCTGTTTGCAGTTGACTTTAGGTAGTATGTTCGAGAAAATAGATAGTTCACAATGGAAGGTAAGTGGTCTAAAAATTGATATCTAATCTCTCTATAAAAGTATCGGAAAAACCTTCGGGCCGAATCTCATGGCTTGGCTTCTGTAGCAAGTGCCAAAAGACATCGCTTGGGGTAAATGACACAGATGTGCAGTGACCACGATCTTATACGTGTTTCACCTACACAAATGGAACGGTATAGTTGTCTTTAACAGTGCTTGATGCACATATTTTATTCAGAATTGAAGCCTTCAACTGCATCTCCTCGATTAAATTTTCCGCGACTTTAAATGATGGTATGGATCTGTATACCTCATTTTCTATGTGCCGTTCAAAAATCTGCACTACCTGTAAAGTCTAGCATCTTTCCCTCTAGAGATAAGTTATATAGCCACCAGCATCTGCGTATGCATCTGTGTACCCCTCCTACAAAAGCATCGCGACGTAACGTGGTGCCATTTCTTCTTCTTTAGTGCCATGTGTGGACTCGCTGTCGTTTTTCCCGTCTACCCTTCGACGACTTCTACCCTTTGCTGACTGTCCTCCCTTCGTCAGCTTCAACCATTTTCTGGATGTCGTCTCTTTGCTGACTGTTGTCCTTCACTGACTGTTGTTCTTCAACCTTTCACAAGTTCAGCGGCTGCAATGGTACGGTCCAAAGGCGCTCCAAAAGAGTCTCCCTCCTGGAAGACCCCTTTCTCGAGCTGTCCTTCGCCTGCTCATCCTGACACTGTCGTCGACCTGTCGCCCTGTCGTCGTGACGTCCTGTCGTCCTCTCCTCTAGCGACTCCACTGCATGGACACGCTGTCGTTTTATCGTCTGCTCTCGTCGACTTCAACCCTTAGCTGACTGTCATCCCTCGCCCTTTGCTAGTCCAATGACAACAATGGTGTGATCCTCAGGCACTCTGGATATGGCTCTCTCACAGAAGACCGTTTCTTTATTCTGCCTGTCGCCTGGTCATCCTGGCACTGTCGTCGGCCTGCCCCCTCTGCTTCCCGGTTTGTATGACTCTTCCCCTGCCTGTTGGTCTTTGGTTGCCTGTCGTCCTTCACGCCGTGATCACCTGCGTTCATCCTCCCCGGGGGGCCCCCCCCCCCCGTCTGTTACAGTCTCTTCTTCTGGCGTTTGCCGTTCACCACCAGCCGACTCCCACACGCCTTCACCAGCTAATCCGTTGGTTTACGATGGCACTGTTGCTGACTCCACATCTCCTGTACCTTGTGGCCAGACTATGACTTCGACTCCTATTTTCCAAGTTCTCCAGACCGGAGGTTGCTGATTCAAGGATACTTCCTACACACTGGAACGACAAGTCACGGCCCGGAAAAGCAAAAGGAAGCTCCATCACTCTTGCCTACCGGCTGAAGCTCACTCAGAACTTTTATTTGCCATTTCTGACCACCGCTCTCTGGAGCCATTTTCAGCACTGGCCGCAGCTCCTGTTGCTCGACCTCTCTCCATTGGTCATGTTCACATCCTTGTGGACGAAGCCATGCGTGACTACAAGCAACATTCGTCTCAGCCTTTGCCACTAATTTTTTTTACGGAGCAAGTCTGGCACCAATAAATGAGTTATGGGGTGTTCTTCAGGAGAAGCCATTGGCAAGATTCGCTTTCTGCCTGTTGCCCTGTCTCCCTCCAAGCAAAGGCATGGCAGCTCCCTATCGGACAACACAGAACGGCCTTATTCGTCCAACCTTCGCTTTCACCATGGGCCCCTCCCTGCTTTTGTCCTTTTCGGCCTTTTGTCTGATGGCGACAGCATCCTGTTGTTTTGAGCCCTTTGTCCGATGTCAACAGCAGCTAATCGTTTGCTGCCCTTTGGCCGACCCCTGCCCTTCGTGTAACGGTAACAGCAACTCATCGTTCTCAGCCCTTTGTCCAACAGCAGCAGCGACTTGTTGCTTTCAGCCCTTCACCCGCTGGTTAGTCCTTCGTCTGACAGCAACAGTGCCTGGAACTCTACTTCAGCAGCCAGCAACAAGACATCATCAACAACACAGCTTCAGCTACCTCTATCACTCTTCTCTGCACGACAGTAGTCACTTTTACGTCAGTCAGCAGCCATGAGTCATCCCAAATGCTGGCAATTTTCACCATCATTATCAGGAACGAGAGCTTCTGCTCCAGAAGTAGCTTCTGTTCCAGCTTTGGGTCAACGTCACGACATAACGAGGAGCCCTTAGCAAGCATTGCTTTCCACCCTTCGTCCGTGCCTGTTGCTGTCACTGGTTTGTTCAACATAGAAGACCGTTCCGACCGGCTGGCTCCACTTGCCTTTTCGTCACCCATGCCTCGTACAACTGTTGCTTTTGAATCATACAGCACCCTTTGGTACTGGCTCTGCCCCCTGACCCTTCACGGCCAGCAACATCTGCCTTGTCAATCAGCAGGGTTCGCGTAGTGCTGATACACACGCTGTTCTGGATAAATTATGTGACTATGGTATCACGCCATGCTCACTGCCTCTTCTCTGTTGTCGTCAAATGCATCGTCAGCCATCAGTTGCCTGGGACTACTTCGCTTTGCACCGCTATAGCAACGACCCACAACCCACGGCATCTCTTTAATGTCATCATTCGGGGCGTTAGCAGCCTGTCAGTGAACTCGATTGAACCGTCACCCTTCTCACCTCCCTTTAGGTCACCCATTGTCTTTGGAAACATCGCCAGCCTGTCAGTTACATCGGCTCAACCTTCACTCCGCACTGTCATGATGGTGAGAATACCACTCATGCCGTCTCCCACCTGTGGTCGTCACGAACGTCTGCAGCTATTTTGGCTTGCCCTTTGTACATACCTTGTCGCCTATTTTCAGGCTGCCTATTGTTGTTGGAAGTGTCAGTGGCCTGTAGGCTGCGTCAGGTCTTCCTTTGGTGACCATATCAAGCCACAACAATGCCCCAGCATCTGGCGGGAACTGCACTGCATGGAGCCACTTTTGTTCCCTTACCACCCTTCGTCACCTACCCACCTATCGACAGCTGCAATACCTCTCAGCAATAGCAATGACACGACCCAATGCCAATCCGAAGGATGTTCCCTCCCAGACGACCACTTCTCTAGCCAACCTGTCATCGGCTTTTCCTGATGATGTCGTTAACCCATCATCTCTGCTTTCAGGTCTGTCGGATCTTCACCTGCCTGTCATCTTTCGTTTTCCTGTCGTCCTTGATCGACCCTAGTGACTGCCCTCACTGACATCCCAGCCTGTCACAGCTTCTTCTTCCAGTGACTGCCGTTCTCCATGTCGGCACACCCACCATGTCTCTTGTTCCTTATGTCTGGACCGTGGTTTAGCCTCCTGGCCTTCGGGTTCTCCAGACCAACCTTCGCAGAGTCAAGCATACCTATTCCATCCTGTAAGAGCAAGTCAAGTTCCAGACAAGTGACAAGCCGCTTCATCACTCTTGCCTACCAGCTGATGCACCTTTAGACCCTTTGCTATGTTGCTCTTGAGACACGTGTCCAGCAATACCTACGGTTTCCACTGCTCCGCCTCTTCATAGACTGAATCCATATGCTCGTGGATAAAGCCCTGCGTGACTCTTACTACAAGCAGTATCTCGGCTTCACCATTGCCTTGTTGAGCAAGTCTTACACCCGAGGGCGGGTTGAAGCATCATCTTCAGGTGAAACTCTTTGAAACACCGTTGCACCCCACCTGTCCTTCAATCGTCTGACAAGGGATGGCGTAGCCCCTATTCCGAACAATGGCCGCACCTGGTTACCCATTTGACGCTCAACCTTTTGTTGGCCGTTATCTCCTCCGTCACGTTCACATGACATCCCTCATCCGACATGCTCTTCCTGGGTCTAGCCGGTCAGCCCTAACCAGTTCTGGCCCTTCACCAGTGACAGCGAAAGTGATACCGAATTCTGCCCAGCACTCAACAGCGTCACCATCGGCGTCATCCTCGCAATAATTGCACCCTTTCGTCTGTCATTCTAGGACACCATCGGCCATTGACTTCGACTGCATTGACTGCCCTTCTCCTGCTCACTTGATCAGCGTTTTCCTGAGGAAAAGGACCCTTCAGGAATCCTGAAGACAGTCAAAGACTTTATCCCTGACTGTTCCTGGTACAAACCGTCCTGTTCCGGCTCAGAATCCATCAGGAACAAAGGTTTGTTGACAGGTTGTGGCTTTGGTTTGTGTAACCGACATCCAAGACGTCATTCCATTTTCGGCCAATCGACCACCAATCTTGCAATGCTCTATGCGAAAAGCTTTCGTCCAGGTTTGGCCACCTTGATGCAAAACGCCTGATTTTTCTGCTACACCTGGTCATAACGAAGGCATGCGTCGTCACCTCTCGTTCTCTGCTCTGCACTCCTCCTTCGTAGCATCGGTCTATATTCCGCATGAACCTCATCCAATATGGTTTCATCAACGTCTGTGTCTTCTTATTGGCCACTTGGGAAGTCTGCCAGACATTCCAGGTCACCTATTGCAATGAAAGAGACGCCACTTCAACCCATGCTCCTGCTCTCTGCACCTGCACGGGTGGCTTTGGTCATCAGACTCGTCACTTGACAAACAAGCCATCAGCATCTGTGGTAAATCCATCAGCATTTCCATCAGCCACTGGGGGAGGTGGTTTCCTTGGTATTACTCAGGAAAAGTCAATCCAGTCGTTCCCCATTTGCACGGGTTCCTTATTTTCTTCTCAGGTCTTTTCAAGGAAGGCCTCAGGGGATCACAATCCTAGTTTGTTGCTCAGTCTTACACTCAATCATCAAGGCAGCAAGCAAGACTCGCCATCTCGACGGATTTCGCCTCCCTTCACTTCTCAAGTCCTTGGAAGTCCAGCGGCCAATTTCTTGCCAACTCTGCCTATACTGGGACCTCTCCATCGCCCTGGGATCTGACATAAAGGTATCTACCGAGTGTCTCTTGGATTGTAGCATGAACCTCTTCATCTGCAAGACGGTGTTCTTGACACCTCTGGCAGCTAACCTCCGTTGCAGTGAAGGGCAAGCCTTATCCTTCAATCTTACTACCGGCTTATTTTTTCCCCAATTTTTACGATGGTTTCCTGCACGCAAAGGTCCTCCTTCGACGAACGACTCAAAAGCATTGCAAACAGTCCCAACCAATCGTCATTCCGGCGCTCTTCAAGATGATTGAATGCAAAACTGGACGGCTTCTGTGTCTAGTACAGGCTCTATCGTCCTACACACGGAAAATGGGCAACAACGAACTTCGCAAACACCACAATCTGCTATTCGTCTCCTTCATTAGAGATTTCGAGACTTCCGCCAGGACAATTGCAACTTGGTGCATGTCAGTCAGCGTGAGCACCTACAAAGCCTTGGACATAACCTGCATCGGCAACAACATCAGGATTACAACTGGTGAATTGTGGGCCGTCTCTTCATCCTGGTGTCTCCACAGCAATGTCCTTGGCCCTACAATCCTAGAGGCAGCATTATGGATAACTCACATTAGTCTTCTCATCAAACTACTTCAGGTACGTGGCTATACACACGGCAATGGATTACATCGTCTTTGACTCATTGTTGCTGCTAGATGTGCCGTCTAAACCCCTTAAGAGCTATGTCACAGTAACGAGACCCCCACATGTACAATTTTTGTTAAAAATATAAAAGTTAAAAATATTATCGAAAAAAACAAAACAAAAATAATAATCATATGATGTGGGATAATGTAAGATTTATTTTCCTTTTTTATTCCGGTCTCCTACATACAGCGTGAAGTTCGTAACCCTTGGGTCCTCGTCAGGTAGTTCCTGCTGCCTTTTTGATGATGTCTACTATAAATGATAGAATTTACAGGTAAGAATGTTTTCGAATGGCACACAGAAACATTATAATGCCTGGTGCCACCAGCTAAACTTCATTTCTATTGCCTATACCACCCTACTTTCCCCCTTTAGTCACCAATATGCGATATTGAGAGGAATAAAAGATGACACCACATCGTGCCTTGGTGCTTTTATAGGAGGGGTGTGCTGATACTGTATTGCTGAGCTTGTGGATATATAACTTTATCTCTAGAGAGAAAGACGCATTTAGAACAAGAATGCTGGAATTTACAGGTAATATATATTTCGTTAGGTATTAGAAACATAAATTAACAGGTGGCACGCGGCATTTTAATGTTTTTCATTGAAAGAAACGGGACAAGGCCGTCAATGATCCCTGAGGAAGATATATACTTTCACAATTACGATGTAACACTTTTTGAGTTGTTAAATTTTTCCCCGAAAGATATTGTTTGCTCGTAATTTTCAATCGAACGATATTTTTTATAATGGTCCAATGATTTTATATTTTTGACACCTTTTTAAGCCTGTAAGGTACATTTTCACAGTCAAGTTTCATGTTTCTAATTTCAGTGCTGTATTTTTTTTACAATACTCCTAAAAATAGTTTTAAGAAATATCACATGCGAGTTCCACACTCTCCGCCGCAAACCACCTCAACAGGTTTTAAATTTTTAAAATTTATCACCCTTTTGGCAATCTGTATAGACAGTTCGTATGTTAATTTTTTTATTTTAAAATATATCATATTATGATCACTTAGACGAAGGTAGATACCAGCATCAACCCTGGAACCTAATCATTCATCATCCGTAAAAATCTAGTGTAAAATGCTGTTACAGCACATAGGCTCTAATAGAAATTGAGTCACATAAAGCACACTCGTATCGTCCCGACATTTCTGATGAGCTTCGTATGAAACAAAAACAACTATGCAGTCAGCTGTATACGAATTAAAATTTCCTACCACAATGTTTGAAGAATGTGGATCAATCGTCGATTTAATAAAGTCACCCATATTCTGGCACACAATTCAAAACCACTGGGGATATAACCTAAAATAATATTAAGTTTTGATGCACCCAGTACCGCAGACATGCCCTTGACCAAAATGGAGGTTTCTCCCATCATCAAACAAATTTCCTTACGGTAAAGAATTAAAGGTCCACCAGCTCGTGAGCTGTGGTCCCTTCTAAAGACGCAGTACTGATTTCCCTCAGTGATCATGCAGTCCAACACAGTAGGATTTAGCCAAGATCCAACAACCAAAAACAAATCATCAATGTCTAAGGCCAGAAGGTCATGGAATGCATGAAAGTTAAATATCTGGTTTCTTCCATTGATAAAAGCTTAGTTCAAATTTTTAAACTTCCTCTGTTGCCCCTTCACGAATGTCAATCACAAAAGTTCCCCGGGTTTGGTCAAGGTCCCTAATTCACGTCGATTTAAAAATACCAATTCCCTAGTGATCAAGAACATCTTGTAACTCTGCCTCGAGACTGCTCTTCCTCTAAATACTCAGAATTATTCCATCATGCGCAAGCGTTCTACGTCCCGTGAGTATACATTTACGATCGATATGTAGTTACACCCAGTTTGGATACACAGTTTCCGTAATCCACTATTTGCAGCCACCACATTCCGGTCGATGTTGCCAGCAACTACAAAGCACCAGGGGCAAAGTTCACAAATGTTATTTTAGCTCTGGGTCGCACTTCACGTGCTTGTAGCACTAAATTTGCGAGTTTCAACACTATCGCTTTGGGGGGAACATAGATCAGTATTGTGATTTGTTCATTCTTAGCTCCTGGAATGACCTAGATCTTTAACCTGGATAGTGGGTTCCGACGAAGAGATTTAGCATGAGAGTTCCCTGAGACTGAAAATGAAACTGAAAATGGTGTTTCTTTTTCGTTTTGTAGGGCGAAATTTTTGTAAATTGTTAATACTAGGTGAACTTGTATTAGGTTGCGAAAATTAAAAAAAAATATATATGTTGTTTGGGATGTATTTTTTGTTTGGTTTATTATATTTTCTAAATTTTATGTTCATTTGTAAGGAAGTGGGTGGAACAGCTAAGTGTGTTGGTCAGTCTTTCGAGTGAAGTGTGGTTGGGGACGGGTGAGCATTTTTTCCTACCTGTTTACCACTTTGTGCGTTGGGGGAAATTTATAAACCATGCATCGTGCTGCATTAATAGGATTTATATCAACTACTACTTGGTTTATGGATTTCAACTTCGAATAGGGTGAATGTGAACTTAAGGTAGTTCTTAAGTTATTCTGGCCGCCGATTTTTGGAATAAACATTAAGTTATTCTCGGCTTTGAAGAAGAAACCCCGTTCTGAATTAACTGGTTTGAATTTGTAACTTAGTTTTCTTCTATGTTGTTTAAAGGTGAAATTTGGAGTTTGCTGTAATGAAGAATACATAAAAACTGTGGGCAACCAACCTGCGAACCCTAACAGAAACATACACCAATGGTACAACTAAGGTGCCTTCCTACGACATCATAACTTTCTACTAGATTGACGTGTGTTACGCCTAGATGCAGCTAGAAGTTTGCATTCCCCCATCAAAATGTTTAAAATATATTGTAGATTGAACGGTGCACGTCAAATTACATAAAACGTGGGGCGTCGAGTGTAACTGCACTCCATGCCAGACCATTAGCCTGGGGATTTGTTTTGCCCGTAGTGTTGTTTTACAGAGTTTTCCTAGTGTTTCCTGGACTTTCATTAAGATGGGTAAGTTTTCTTGCGTGGGATCGTGGTTTTGTTTAGCCCATGATGTTGTTTAGCTTGGAATTTTGTTCACATTGTTTGCCCGGGCATTTCCCAGACTTTCCTTAGAGCAGGTATTTTTTTTCTCGATTCCTCTCATCCCCTTTGCATCACCTTAGACCGGGTTTTGTTACCCGTCACTACATACACGTCCCTTTTCCTTCCGTCCTTTCTCTTGAGCGATCCAGGGGCTTGTTCGCTGGTGACCTCTAGTGGATGACATTCAAAGTTACAGTCTATCACTTTTGCGTTGGTCTGTACTTTCAGTGCATGCCATATGTCTCAGTGGCTTTGTTGCCTAAAAACAATGTTTAATTTCGCCACTTAAATCATCGGCGCTCGACTCAATCAACTGTCGACTCTATTTCTTTTGCTTGAGCTGTCACTTTTGCATTGTGATTTCACCGGTCATCTTACTAAATACCGAGATAACACACGTGAAAAGATTTTTTATATTGGATTCGTCATTTTTTTTCATGTCATCCACTTTATGTTTGCTGTTGTCCATTTTAATACTGAAAGTGTAATAGAGGGCGAAAACAGAAACAAAATAATAAGAACGAAAAGAAACCAACGTCATGTAGCGGTGAATTGTTGCCTCTTCAGTATTGTTGCTCCAACTATGCTTCGCTCTGCTGGACCCTGTCCCCGGTGTGTCACCTCTTTGTGGCCATTCAAACCCCCGAGCATATTCTCCTGGTATGCGGGGTTCTGGGGACTTACAGGGCAGGCATTTCTGGATACATAAGGACTGACCAATTGTTACGCGGTCTCCTCTTGGCTGAGAGGGGTGGGAATGCGGTGCGACGGCTTCGTGCGGTTGCTAAATTTGTCAGAGCTACTGGAGTTACGGTCTAGCTTCCATTCTCCTCTGTGCCACTCTGCTCTGTCCTCTGCTCTCTATGTTTACTGTTCATCTGGAACCTTTCTCAGGGTATGTGAAATTTAGTTGTTGTTGCAGTGTTTTGCGGCTTGAAGGACATTGAAGTTGTGTTTGGTTGTGTACATTTGTTGGATTGGTAGACAGTTTAGTTTGTACGGTGGGCGCATAACTTTGGGTTGCGGCCCTAATAAATACATTACATTACATTACATTCGCTATTTTGATTTGAAACTTTGGCTTCCGTGAATATGAGGAGTGTAATGTTGACAAAACTTATTGCTGAGTTATTGTTTCTTGAGCTATTGTTGCTTACTCTATGCTTTGCTGTTTTCTGTGGGACTTTGGTTTATAGATGCATGCGTGACTGGTTTGATGCAACTACTTAAGTAAATTTTAAACATTTCATGCAAAAGTCATGTGTATGATTTTATAAATAGTTATTTTTGGTAGGTAATTTTACAGTGCAACATGCAAACATGATATGGGTTCAAACACCTTCGTAAGTCTTACCTTCATACCAACAGTTGAAGACGGTTTGTCAAAAGCCCGACATAAGTTGAATGAATAGACTCAGATTGATGTAAATTATTTTTTTTTCTGATACAAGAAAATAAACCGAACTGAGAAAATGGCAATCCGCACTTATTGCCGGCAAAGCAACGACAGGCACCTGGCACACACAGTCCAGCAAGTCATGTAACACATGTAACGTTTTAATTTTCGCTCTATTTCGAACTTGATCACCTAAAAGAACAAACAACACATGAGACAATGAAAAATGCGAAAGACAAAAATTAGAAAATGCAAGGTAGTTACGGAATTAACACAACAAAAGCTATTAATGCGCAGGGCGACCAGTGCCAGCCAACTTGTCAAGCTCCATCTTGGAAATGACGTCATGCAACTCTAAATCCAATTAACAGGAAGATTTTCAAATATGGCTGCCCAAAATTGCATTATCGAGAAAGATGTTACCGTGTTCACCGCCCTAGTTTGTTTACAGTTAGTGAGTAACTGAGTACACCTCTAAACCTAAACTGATCTTTTCTACATTTTTTTAAAAAATTTGGGTGGCACTAACATCAACGACATGTTGAATTTCACTTTAATGTTTGACCACGGCATAAAGTATGCTGTTTTTTTCCATAGCATTGCCATGGTCCAGTTTCCTTTTCCAAAAGCTCTAGAGCACTGTCCAAAATAAACGTAAGGGGATGTAGTGCATTGCAGACAGAGTGTACAACAGGAGTAAACAACGAATCTGCCGTGTTTAACACGTCGGTGCTATAGCTCCGGGATTGTCTAAGAGACTCGTGTTTACTTGGAGAGTTATTATAGTGAACCACAACGGGGAGGGAGGGGAAAACGAATAGCCTCAGCAATCTTGGAAATACGTCTAGATGTTGTCCTGACCCCATATCTGCAAATTATGCGTTGCAGCGGCCTGAATATTCCTGGTGAGAATGGCCGACAAGTCGAGTCTTAGGGTAGAGAGGAGAAAACGAATAGCCGGAGCAATCTTGGAAATAGGTCTACATGTGGTCCTGACCCCATATCTGTCAATGATGCGTTGCACCGGCCCGAATAATCCTGGTGAGAAAGGCCGACAAGTCCAGTCTTAGGGAAGGAAACAGGAGGTTTTTGGACACAATCTCCTCCTGTTTGTTCATATGCACCATATGCACTACATGCCATAAAATGCACTACATGCTCTTACGTTTATATTGGACAGTGCTGTACAGTTCTTGGAAAAAGGAAACAGGACCATGGCACTGCTATGGCAAAAAAACATCAAACGTTATGCTGTAGTGAAACATGAAAGTGAAATTCAACAAGTCGTTGATGTTAGCGCTACCCAATGTTTTTGTAAAGAAAATATAGAAAATATCAGGTTAAGTTAAGAGGCACTGTAAATAAAATTAGGGCTATGAACACGATAAAATCTTTCCCGATAATTCATTCTTGGGAAGACATACTTGAAAAATCGTCCTGTAAATCGGATTTTGGGTTGCAGGACATCATTTCCAACATGGCGCTAAAC
The DNA here is from genome assembly GCA_023313725.1 of Lithobius niger. Taxonomy (NCBI): domain Eukaryota; kingdom Metazoa; phylum Arthropoda; class Chilopoda; order Lithobiomorpha; family Lithobiidae; genus Lithobius; species Lithobius niger. The sequence goes on along the minus strand of JAHWFP010181119.1, from coordinate 11,321 downwards.
AAGATGGCTGCCACTGGTCGCATTCCGCATTTTTAGCTTCTCATGTGCTAATTTTGTAAGTACCATGCATTTTTATATTCTTGTCTTTTGCATCTTTCATTGTCAAATTTGTTCTTTTAGGAGACCATGACTAGAAATGGAGTTGAAAAATAAAACGTTGCTTGTGTTACATGGCTTGCTAGACTGTGTCTGTCAAGTGACAGCTATTCCAAAAAATATGAGAAACTGGAACACAAGAAATAATATTACTCACTAAGCCACCTGTATACACACTTACTTGTTACTCGTGTAACATGACTAGTATCCCAACCTGTGAAACAGTAGCGTACACAGACCCCCGTGAGGACAGAGGCAACTTTTTTTAGTAACAGGGCACAGTAAATTTTAGTGAACATTTTTTCCTGGGGGCTTGGGGGACACTTTTTATAGCTCTACCTTTTTTATCCTTTCATAGTCTTTTATTTTGCCCTTTGCAACCCATTTTTGGTCCTTTTTAGGCGTTTTTCAAGCCCTTTCGTAAGCACAAAAAGGCTTTTTTTTTTTTTTTTACAAATAGAGCATTTTCCAAAAAGTGCAGGGGGGGGGGAATGCCCTCCTGCCTCCACCTGCCAACGCCATTGCTTTACTAAATAGCTGACATAGCACCACTTCTGTGAGCACTGATGCAGTGTATGAGTGGGCACATTATTAAAACAACAATGGTAAAGCGAGCATTGCGATTACATCCATCACTTGAATGACTGCTAGCTGGTTAAACCTACTTACTGTATTGTTATTTCATGAGCCTGATTAAGATTTTTAATGACCTGACTCGGATTCGACCAAGTGGACTAGTCCTGCTCTACATCGCTGACGTTTATTACCACTGAAATAAAAGAGTATGGACGTAGATGTGATTTTAATTTACTACGTTATAAAATCATGATGGAATATAACATAAAAAGGTTGTTACCGCCCATAAGTGCTCTCTCATGCACGGCACTAAAATTAGGAACAGAAACGTTAGCAGTCCAAGCAGTTCTTTAAAGAATTAACGGTTAATAATTTTAGCCGTTGGGCTTGTTTTCGATTTCTTTCGTCAGTGTGAGGTGACAACATGGACTACCAATGTGTTTTATGTAGCACTGCTTCCTTCAAGTTAAGAATATTATCATCCGAAATATCAGTATGCGGGTGCGTGATTGCATGTACTGTGAAAATAAACAAAAAAATAATAATAAAAAAATAAAAATAAAACCCGGCCAGTGGGATAAAGTGAAGATAAAAATCCCTTGTGAGTATAACTTTAGATGCTTTGGCTACAGAGAATGGGAAAAAGAGGAACTCAGTAGAATTTCCGTCTGAAGATCCCTCCCAAAACTACGCTGCACGTGTTACTATTTGTATTTTAAAACAAATAGTAAATTACAAACGAAAACGTCAGGTGTGCCGTAAAAAAGGGCGTTATATGATTGAATTTTCACTTGTTAACATGTACACGGATAAAAATTGATGATTTTTAATTGAAATAATCAAATGTACAATTGAGAAAATTACTTCTGATTAAGTGATGTTGTGCTTTACGTTTTAAATATATGATTCCTAAAGCACAACATCACTTAAACAGATACAATTTTCTCAATTGTGCATTCATTTGATTATTTCAATTAAAAATCATCAATTTTTATCCGTGTACATTTTAACAAGTGAAATTCCAATCATATTAAACCCTTTTTACGGCACACTTGACGTTTTTGTTTGTAATCCGTGTACGTTTTTTACAGGTTTGGCGTTGCACTACAAAGCTTTATTCATGCAGTCGATTGTTGCTGGACTCTTTGAAACAATTCAACTCAGCTCTGAAAGTCTGCATTTACGAAATAAATACGCCATTCTATCGTTTCTAACTGCCAATTTCGAGGCCGAAGGCACCGAAATTAACAACGTAGCTTATGTTAAGGTTAATGCCCGAAAACCGCAGGTCATTCGGAAACAATGCAGAAGGGCGCGCAGCGCCCGCAGGCGATTGTTTCCGAATGGCCCAAGGTTGAGGGCTTTAACCGACTGAATATCCCGCTCGTGATAACAATTGATCAGCATATTCCTTGCCATTGTTGTTGCCCATGCAACAATGTCTATTGCGCCGTTCCAAAAGGTCTATTGTTAAACATTTCTTAAAATTTTTTAAGAGAAGATGTTTGAAGGGTTACTCGTCGTCGAATTTTCGCTGCTTGAACGGAGATGGGGTACTTCAGAATCAAGCCAAAATCAAGTTACAATGCACGGCACAAGTAAAGCTGTAGTTACGAACACGCCGCCACCTAGCGTAGCCTATTAATAAGTCAGCTATAATATGCCCGCACTAATGGTAGGCCTATCCTCAAGGGGGAATCCGCCTCTGCTGATATAAGTACAAATAAAAATATCAATATATAAATATTAATATAAATCAGCCTCGGCCAATGAGTCAGTAACACAAACAGCTAGTAGACGGCTAGCAAAAATATTATTTGAAAGTAGATGTTATTGACCGACAGTTGCGTAACTAACTGCGGAAAAGTTGTGGGGGGGGGGGGGAAGAAGGGAAAGTTTTTTCCAAAAACGAGAAGAGGGGGCGTAAAGATCTGTGATAAAATTATTTACACATACAAATGCCCGCACTAATCGTTATCATATGTCTGTCAATATAGTTTCATTTTGGATAGTCATAGTGACGAATATGTGCCTATTTCTTTGTAGCGAACAAATAGATATAGATGCAAACGTATTGACGTTGCCTTTTGAAGTTTATGGTAGACTGCCAAAGCGGGGAGATATAAGTTATATAAGACATATAAGTACAAAATGCAGCGTAAATAGGTTTTTATTTGTATTTATTTAACCCTTCTGAGCCGATTGGCTTTCTGTCCTGTTTATTTTTTGTAGCGTATAAATACAAATAAAAATTCGAAACCACAGTCAAGTGGAGCAGTAGCACTATATAGTTTAACAACGATATTTCTTAATGTTTCTTTGATACTTCAATGATTTCAAAAGTGCGGGCCATTAACTAAGTAGTTATTGGCCCGCAGTTTTCAATAAAGCATTGTTAGACCATTGTTGCCTGCGGGCCAATAACTCGGAAAGCGGGTATTCAGTTCGTTTAAATCAATATCGTTTAGCTGAAACATGGATTGTTTCAATTAATTTTATTCAAAGGAGCCGCAGCCCATAGCCATGCGCCCCTACCCTACTACATAGAAATTTTATACCACACCATCCAAACACTACACAACTACACCATGTTGCCACTTAACTCACTATCAACTGACTGTCAAACACATTATTTCCATCATTTATTAAGAGCCATGGCCCAAAGCCGCTCGCTCTGCAAAACTAAGTACTAAATACTAAATACACATAGCATTTTCACAACACCAGAACATTCTTTGCTTATAAGAGCTCGTTTGCACACGAGAATTTCAGAAAATTGGACAGGAGGAGGAGGCGGGGGCGGAGCGGCTAACTATGTTAAAATGTTACAATGCTGCAACATGTAACAATAGGGTAACAAGAGGCGAGGCGCACAATATCGGATTATAGCTCACTCGAACAAGATGCAACAATGGTTGGGTGCCGGGAAACTAACATTGTCGTTGTTTGAGCTAGCTAGCTCGTTGTGGAGAAACAAAATTAAATGGTCTTGATTTTTCCTTAAATCTTCAAGTTTTAAACCGTAGGGTGCGAAGTCTTAAATTTTGAGGCCTTGAACGGCCGGCATGACTGATTGACTTATTTACTTTTTCAATGCGGCCTTCGGGCAGCCAGTTGAATTGTTTCCGCGATTGTTGCCACGATACTGAAGCAATCCAGAATCAACTACTCATCAAGATAACCCATGCTAAATCCAGAAATACGCTAATGTGTTGCCATCAAATAATAATCATGGGACAAACCTTCGGCGGAACCTAAACATAAGTATCCATTTCTAATGTTCCGTTTTTTCGAAAACAAAAATCGGTGGACAGTGGACACATATAAAATGGAAGCGAAAAAGGCCAACAAATTAACTGGGCAAAAAATGGCTTCGCCGTTTAGAAAATAAAACATTACAGCTAGTATCCCCATACTCACAGACCTGAACGTACACGAAATAAAACGGATTACAGTTCACTCGAATCCAACGAACTATAATTTGAACTCCAATTTGCAAAACGTAACTCCACAAAAACACACAAAATATACGCCATAAACAGCAAAACGCTACAAAATTGAAAGATAATAATGCATACACAAAATAAACACAAATTACAGTTCAAATTATAGTTCGTTGGGTACGAGTGAATTCTAATCCGTTTTTATTCATGTACCTTCAGGGCTGTGAGTATGGGGATACGAGCTCTAATGTTTTTTTTCTAAACGGCGAAGCCGTTTTTTTGCTCAGTTAATTTATTCAGAGCCGTAGACTAAAGCCGTACGTCCTACCTACAAATACATTAATAAACAACCACACTAACAGCAATCAACTTTTTAGCAAAGACATAACACGTGTACGAAGAATGGAACTGGAGTTCGCTGAGTGGCATTGTTCCCTAAATACAATAGTTAAAACAATGTAAAACAATCAAAATGATCGTTCAGGGTCCTGTAACTCCGGAACGGCTCGACCAATCGAAAAAGTGGTGTCTGTGAGGATAAAGCCCAGGGAAATTTCTGGCTTACATCATGTTTCAGATTTTAGGTAGGTGCAGTAGTTTTTTCTGAAACCGTGTCAGACAAGATCCAGAACAACAACAAGAAATAAACGTTTTCAAATTTACGTGTATCTCCGTACTTTTACACTTGCACGGAATTGCGTAAAAGTTGGCATAAAGGCTCCTTTCGTACCTATCTACTATCTGGCCAAGTTTGGCCGAAATATACTGAATAGAAACGGAGAAATTAATAATTTACTTAAACTGGAGAGAGGACTTCCATCATATAACCCCTTTTAAAAAACTTGTTTTACTTTTTGTATTAAAGGAAGTTCACGAGGCACATGTCACGCCCTTCTCTTCCTGTTAACAAAGGGTATTGCATGAAAGGTTCTCTCGTAACAGAGAAACTGAAGGGCTGCATCACAATGGACCTTATCTGTTTACCTTGTTACGTAACGTCATATTTTAAAATACAGAAATGTTAGAAAAGACACTTCTGACCTGATATGATAATGAAGCGTGCACGCTTTCTTTAAAATACAAACAAAAATGATAATCTGGGTTGGAATCACACGTAAAAAATATTCCGTTTCTATTTAAGCTTAGTATATATAAAGCGTCACATTCTATAACCGCCAGATTCTACCACAGCCTCTTCACAAAGCAAAGTCAAGTAAGTACGTCCAAAGAGAAAAGAAACTGCAGTAAGAAGGTAAGTAAACAAACGTCGTAGCATTAGTATAATGCAATGAAATCCAGTGAGTGGTCAAGTGCACGAAAAAAAATCACTGCCTTCATGGCCAGGAATTGAACGCACGTCTTCATTTAACATTTCAGCCATTATAGATCATGAATTACCACGACACTGATTGAAGAACAGGGTTCGATGCCCGGCCAAAGGACAACATGCGGATATTTTTTCTCCGTTTTTTTTTAACTTTTTGGAACCTACGACAGATGGTGGAATCATAAGTGTGGAATCATTTCACATGTATGAAATTAATTCAGTATTTAAATAATAAATATTGCTGCTATTTTGTAATTAGTGGCTGGTGTTTTGCGAATCAGAGAGCAGTTTTTATCGAGCACTATTCAAGAGGAGCTAGAATTGTCTAAGGGGCGTCACTGTTTTTTAGCTACGAAGATGGCAGCTGATAATAACTGTCCCACAGGCACCTTCAGATTCTCGATGTCATCGGCTAAATAACTGATAGAGCTACGAAACTAATAGTAAAATTTTGTGGGTCAGTAGTAAGTACCACGCTGATAGTAGAAACAGAGTAAAATAAATAATAAAAGTGAGTTTCAATTTTGTAATAAGTGGGAGTGCTAAGTGAAAGAGTTAGGACCGACTTCTCCCTCGCTCACAATTAAACGCGAGACAAAGAAGACAATATGTCAGCCTTTACACATGCAGTCCGTTACTAGGCGTTCAAGCAGGCTGCCAGAATCGTCCAATAAAAAAGGTTTTATTCGATGATCCTGGATGACGGAAGGACGCCTTGTTGAGGACCTGCATGTAAAGGTAGAAATATAGGCTTCTTTGGGAACACATCATTGGGAAAAAGGGGAAAACGGTCCCCTATTACCACCCAACTTTCGTCAAAATTGAAACTCATTTTTATTATTAATTTATCTTTCTTTCTACTATCAGTTTGTTACTACTGATTACAAAATGTAATTGCCAGTATCGAAGAATATCTTTAATGATAATTGATATTGGTCCAGAATCTTAACAGAGCCTTCAATCCAGCAGCTGTTCTTGAAATTCACCATCAAAGTATTTGTTGGTTGTAAAAATAAAGGAGATATTCGAAAACGAGCACCATTATTGCTACATGCTTCCTACATCATCGATTCATTTATATTGGATACCAACAAATCAGATTCATTTATATTGCATACCAACAAATCAGAGTTGGACCGGGTTAATATATTTTGAACCGGTGATCCAGTGACCTTCAAATCGGTTGACCCAGGACATGGTGACCCAAAATGCATCAGTGACCTTGTGACCCAGCAGATCTGGTGACCCGATGACCTGGGCAGACCCGGTTTTCGGATCGTTTTGGTGACCCAGCCAGACACGGTGACCAGGCTGGACCCGGTGACCCAGTGATCGGCCAACGTGGCTTGACCCAATGACCCAGTCAGACCAGTATTGACCGGTCGGATCTGAGTTGACCCAGCGATGTTGGGCAGGAAGGGAAACAACTGAATATAGGATCCGAGAAAAATGTGTAACCGTAACCCCCCCAACCACCTGTAAGTCAACTCATCTTCATCAATTCTTGTACCTCTGAAACGCTTATTTAGAGAATTTTTTAACTGAATGAAATGCTTTAGGCTACTTGTTCACTTTAATTAATCAAATACGAGTCTTGTATCCTCCCCCCCCCCACGATGAATGAATAATGAGCCACTGTAACAACCACATAATATTGCAAGAGTAAAACGATGGATTTGCTTGTCTTAAATGGGTCCTAAATTCCCTCCCCAGATAGAATAAGTTGTAGTGTAAATGTTGTGGATCGGTGGTAGAATACTCTCCTGCCATGCGGATGACCAGGGTTCGGTTTATGGACCATGCACCTTAAAATGTGGTTTGGATGACGACCATAACGTGAAATAACTAAGACATGGGTGTTGGTTTTATGTACAATAGTTTAATAATGAATAGACACAAAATATAATAAACTATAAATTATGAGATAAATGGTGATGCAGTTAATTATGAAGAAGTGATGACTACAGTTGTGTGGAATGGGACAATTAGGGGAGGAACACACTAATAATTTCTAGTTAATTTTCCGGAAGCTACTTACGTTGACGAAAAATTGGGATGGAATGGAGGCTTGGGTATTATACATTGTTCATGTTACCTAATGATGTAACAATGGGTTGTCAAGGCAATGCATGAGCTTTACAATAGGTTCGATGCCACGATACATTATAAGACAATTATACAACAAGCGAATGCAAGCATAACTTAGAAGCAGGGCACACTGAGATACCCATCCAATCCAGTGGTGGATTTTAAGAAATACATTTGGGGGCAAAGCCCTACAAGGCCCCCTGCCTTCCTGATATTAAATTCTGAGGACCTTGTTTTTAGTTGGCTGAAACTACTAGCAACTTTCTTTGTTATTAGTTCAAATACTACTGATGCCTGGGAAATGAAGGCCCCTATTACCCTGAAGGTCCTTTTACGTCAAAGGACCTGCGGGGACACCACCTCCCTGCTTCCCCCACCCCTGTTAAATCCGCCCCTGATTCAATCTCAGCATAAAGTAATCAAGATGCCGGGTCTTAAGTCCCAGTATTAGATCGTCCAATACTGAAGAAGGTAAGAACTGAGGCCGGATGAGTCACGACAAGCCTTAGTGCTGTGTTGGCTTGCAAAATGCGGTTTCACCAACCGTCACAAATTAACTTTGCAATGCATGTGGTACTTACTTTATGTATTTTGTGTTCGTTTTTACGACAACGCTTCATGAAATATCATAAAACAGAAATATTATTATTGTTAAGTTTAAAGAAATGAATATAGCAGTAAATTTTAGTAAGACCGGCAATACTTTAAAAAATTTTGGTTACCATTATTGTAATTTTTGGTAGTTATGAAGAAAACAACCTCTAGCAACTAATTTCAGCTAAATTAACACTCCTTTTGTCGTTCCGGTTCGGAAAATCACAAAGAAAACGTGGTCAAACTGTTATTTATTTTTAAAAAGAATTATTTAAACACGTTAAACTGCTACTCACAGCTACTAACGCCGCCGCCATTCTACGCGATGTGATAGGACAACAAGACAACCTGATTTCGACCAAAACATCAGCAAACGGAAATTATCTTTATTTGCGACGCGACTAAATAGCTGAAGCAGACGAAATTTTTACATTTTTTATACCATTAGTTTTGTACAGTATGAAACGCCGTCCGCAGGGGCACGGTTTGCGTGCACTATTATATAAATCGTGAATTTGTGTAATCGGAAATAGTATGACGCAAGCATTTGTGAAACAAGGAACAACTTACGTCACTACCTTGTTTAACAAATGCTTGCGGCATACTTTTTCTGATTACACAAATTCTGGATGTAGATAATAGTGCACGAGAAGCGCGCCCCTGCAGACGGTGGTTCTGGCCACAATATCGATGTAACCATCTGCTTGGGACGAGATAATTTCCGTTTGCTGATGTTGGGGTCGAAATCAGGTTTTCTTGTTGTCCTATCACATCGCGTAGAATGGCGGCGGTGTCAGTAGCTGTGAGTAGCGGTTTAACGTGTTTAAATAATTTTTTTTTAAATAAATAAGCGTTTGCCCACGTTTTCTTTGTGATTTTCCGAACCAGAACGACAAAATGAGTTAATTTAGCTGAAATTAGTTGCCAGCGGTAAAAGGATGTTTTCTGCATAATTACCTAATTTGTATTATTATTCGTTGGGTGGACATATCAAAGAAAGGGAAAAAAAATTCCTTAGAAACAGTGGTAATCACTTTCAGTACTAACACAAGAAAAAATTCAATTTATTTTAGTCTGCGGCTTAACTGGGGGTCAGTGGGTTTCCGAATAAGTTCAGCTAAATAGGTCAAGGCTAGGTAGCTAGATCTAATTCAAAATTCCTGGTCGATGGATCGGGCCCCTAAATTCCGGATCACTGGGTCTACCCCGAATATCCGGGACACCAGTTCAGTTCAGGTTGCCGGGTTTGACCTGAAATGCCAGGACTGGTGCTCAGACTGGGTTGCCTGGTTACCTGATCCAAATCTACAACAACTAAAACTATAATCCGAAAAATAGCTACCCAATGCGTACTTTCCGGATAGTACGCCGACTCTTCATTACAAGACAAAATAATTCGATGTATTTAAATAATGTTTTGCAATATCTCTTTTGTGAGTATTCCTCTTTGTTTCTAATATTGCGAACTATAGAAAGAATATCAAATTTATTCTTTCTGTAAGCACTTAGACTTTTTAAAACAAAATTTCCGTCTATTTCAGTTTGGATTTGTGGACATTCTTTATCATGAAGATCAGAGCTGTGCATTTATTAGGCGCAGTTTTGTTACCAACATGCTTAATAATCACAACTTATGGATATGGTGAAGAGCAGAACAATACAAACAACAATGCCAACAAGGGTCCAAACTGCAACTCATGTGGAGGAGTAATTGATGTAGATAATAACACAGTGCCTTCTCATGCTGAAAAATACGCAGGGTATGTGATTTCTTTTAACTTAAAAAAAAAACTTAACTTTACGTCAGTTACACTTATTACATGTTTTGTGTAAACTTAAACTTTATCGGGAATTTAAATTTCTAAAAGTAATCTTATGATGACAGTGATTTTTTTTGAAAAAAAATGAAAATGAAACAGGTGTTTGTTTATTTATTAATTTTCAATTTAAGAAATTGTATTTAAAAATGAAAATGATCAGACATTAGTCATCTTAACTTGAGTGACTCAAGGTCAACGGACAGTCACAAACTGTATAGGGCATACCATGCAGCCCAGGAAGCCCATGTGTAAACATGCATTGAGCAATCTGAATATGGCATATGGCTTTTAGTAAGAGGTGGCCACTAAAAAATAGATTTGGGGTTTGTTTATCTTCTGTGTAATGTGTGGCACAGTAGCTACCCGGACCACCGGATTGTGATAGAAGTTGGCACTAATAACCTAGCTGTGACATGACATTAAGACTCAAATCCCCTCCCCACCACTTCAAACTTGCATTTTCGAATAGCAGCCTCACGAAAGCCTAGAAGATCGACTTTTTTCTTGTGAATGTTATCGGTAAAAGTCGAATGACATAATTATAAATTACACTCCAAGGTTTTTTACCTCACTGTCGTTTAGATGTATAGGCCAACTGAAGAGTAGTTTGATGTAAAGTATCACAGTTCAGCATAAAAAAACTATCATCTAGTTGGAGAAATTGGAAATTTCGTATTCTGAATTAAAATATAACCAATCTCGGTAAAAAGTGAATGGTAGTCTGCCACATCGACGATGGAGATTTCAGTTTAAATTAATCTGCCAATTTAATATTATGCAAGAATTCTAATGAAATGTCTGATAAATATCTTCAAAGCTAGCAAGATTCATAGGTACTACACAAGACATCAAAGGCGAGTTAATAATAATAATAATAATACAGTTTTACCACGTTACGGTGGTAGGACTACGGACTGTGAAACTCTAATACTGCATCCTAAAACGGACGTTTTAAATAGGGCAGACGATTTTCTGTTGCAAGCGAGTGGCAAAACCTCTGCACTGTGGACTGATTAACGGAACCTTCACTCAGGGCATTCCAAATGTGGACCACACGAACAGAGAAGAAATTTAAACCAGTATTATGAATACAGGCCTGTCTAGCAAGCTTCCATTTGTGACCACTAGTACAAAACAGGTTAGGAGCCAAATTGAAGAAAAGAGTGCTCACATCGCAAAGACCATGTAGAATCTTAAAAGTCAAGATTAGATCAAATTTAATGCGACGCAGCTCGAGCAATTCTAAGCCGGTCTTTGAAAGCCGTTATGAGTAGTTTAAATCACGGAAGCCAGGCAGTTGCTTGGTAAATCTACGCTGGACTGCTTCAAGTAGGTCAATATCTCAAAAAAACTTTGAAAGCCCACACTTTAGTACGC
>JAHWFP010181117.1:0-12326 GCA_023313725.1 Lithobius niger | reverse complement strand
TTAGACCCTTACTTTTAACTTTTAACGATACGTTTTTGTTTATTAATCCGTGTTACTTTGAGAATTGTAATAAATAGGTGTAGTGGTGGATGAGGGGTGGGGTATGTGTGACACCTTTATAATTAATTTGTTGTTTGTTTTGTTGAGCCGCCTTTAAGCTCGGTAAATTGCTATGGTCCTTACTAACCTGGCTATCGCAAGTGTTAACAATAGAAACAAATCCTTTAATCTTCAGTCTATGTCTTGCAGCTGGCGTTTGCGAAATGGCATTGTTGCATAATAACAATGTTTAAAACAATGTAAAACAATCAATCTGGTCGTTTAGAGCTCCGTAACCCCTGAACCACTTGACCAATTAGAAAAAGCCTTATGGAAAGGGCACATCTACGGAGCAATACCTGTAAAATGAGCTAAGAACCAGCTTTACAGGACAAATAGTTTGACCTGTAGAGAGGACAGACGAAAGTATCCCCAGAACAACAACAACAAGAACAAGCAGAACAAGAAGTTGTCTATTTGGCCCCTCTCTGTATCTCGGGTTTGGCTGGACTGAATTTCACAATTTTTGGACTGTAGACAGGCCTTGACTAGTCAAGGCTAGATTCCAAATTTGGTTTAAAATCTTTTAATTTTGACGGAGTTATAAGCTTTCAAAGTTGAAAGTTTAACACAGAGATCCTAGGTCGACCCTTACTAACACTGGCTATCGCCAGTGTTAATATGTAGATACTCATGACCATCTAATGTTGAAAATTCAATTCGAAATCTGATGTTTTCAATAATAAATGTTTTTTTTCCCCCTTATAACCATCGTCTGTAATACTTAAATGATTCAGCTTTTCTGTGGAAGAGTATACCAAAGCCCTAAAAACACTCAATCCACGCAGCGTATTTCTTTCGTTCGAGCACCACCCAATCATTTTTTGCCCCCCCCCCCCCCCCCCGCCAGATCAAAATAAAAATTTGAAAAAAAATCAAAATAAAAAATTTGGCTCAAAAATTCCTAAAACCTAACCTAAAAAATTACCTAGCCTACCCAACCTAATATAAAATCCTAAAAAATGGGGTAGGCAACAGTTAAAAACGTTGGGTGTGAGAAAGAATTGAAAGAGAACAATTTTAATTTTTTAGGTGGGAGGAAGGGAGGCGCGAAGTGATAATTTTTTTTCGTTCGCTGCCGACTAAAATTGCTGCCCTACGGTTGCCTACTCTAGCGTCGGGTTGCCTCTACAGTTTGCATGTTGATTTCATTTGATTTATTTGAGGAGCCATGGCCCGAAGCCGTTCTGTTCAGTGTTTAGAATAGAATGCTTAAACAATGCAGGAAATAATGCAAAACAATGTAGGATGACAAGCCATTTCTTATCCTCTTATTGCAACAATGAACGTTGATAACCTGTTTTAGAAGTGGTCTCGGAATCAACAATAAACCCTCGGGCTGCACCCTTGGGAGTATTGTTGCTTCCTTGGCCGCTTCTAAAACAGGTTATCAACGTTCATTGTTGCAATAGAGGACAATAACTATTACTTAACACTGGTGATAGCCAGGTTAGTAGCCTGGTCAGCCTACGGTCTCTGTGTGAAACTCTCAGCTTTGACCGTCAACTGCACTGTTTTACAGTTTAGCTGCAATTCTAAAAGTAACACGAATTAATAAACAAAAAAGGAACGTTAAATGTTTAGAGTAAGGGTCTAAAAGTCAAAACCTAGAAGGAACACGGACAAGCTTTGACAATCAGAGTCTAGGTGTAAAATTTTATCAGTAAGAGGCTGGTAAGTATTAGACCCTTACTACCCGGTGGCCAACAATAAATACATTTTGACGAAAAACTGGGAAATCCTCCTACAAAGACCCATGTGATGATCCAGTGGTAGTAGGTATACGTCGTCGTGGTTGTCTTCGTTTCTGCTATGAGACTTTGGTTTATAATGTAAGATAATGGAAAAATTATAAAATAATTTTTACATGTTGCAAAAAAGGTGCATTAACAACGAAATTTACATGAGCGTGGACAAAACTGTACAGCTTGACATCAAAACGGCCCATACGATGACACACAAAGCGATTTCTACTAAAGTATTTAACGCAAACAATGGTTAAAAAGGTAAGTTCTGCCAAGAATTTATAGAATTCTGGTTTTGCTAGATACTTGGGAATGACCATTGACAATCGATGGAAATATGATGAACATGTAACTGTACTTATTAAAAAAACTTCGTCAGATAATGCCGAAACTTTACAGCCTAAAGAATGTTCTCAATTTAAACAAAATTCATGATGCTCTGGTAGAGTCATGTATTAGACACGGATTGAAATTTATGGTAGAGCAAATAAAACAACTTTGGCACGACGACAAAGGAACATACAAAATTAATTCGTACGTTCTTTCAGAATGACGATAAAACTAAGGCAACACACAGCTAATGAAAAATCATAATATTGTCAGTAGTGAAGCCAGCCAATTCCAGATAGGGGGGCATTGATTCCCCGACAGGGGTCAAAGACAACGAACATTTTTTTGTTTATATTTGTACTTCTTTAGCAGGGGCGCGCCGACACCAGTTAGGGGGTGTGGGGGAGCGCTGTAAGCTCCCCCAGCGGGGTCCGGGGCAGATCCCCGGAAGCTGAAGCATTTTACGATATTTGAGGACCTATTTTGGGCTTTCCGAGACACGTTTGCACCACATTGTTAAGCAAATGTCGGATGTTTTTTAAACATTCTTTAGCATGAGAGGTCGTAAAAACCTAATTGTGACCAAAATTCTGTTTTTTTTACACATTTTATTTACAAATTAAATTAACTGATGAATTACATTTTTTTTAAATATTATTAAATTAACGTTAACTAACACTGAATAATTTAGGAACAATTAGGAATAATTTAATGAAATTCAGGAACAGGTTTTTATCCTTATCCAAAACGCCATAAGAATTATATAATGGAGATATTTAAACAAAATCAACCAAAAAAAGTAGATATAATCAAGGATATTATGGATTGGTTGGGTGGTCATTTAGACCAACGAGTACAGGTAAATGTTCCAGCCACCAATTGCAATAATTACTATGATTTATTTACATATCTTAATGAAGCAAAAAATTTTTTGGAATTTCACGATAAACCGTTGTTGGCTGCACAGTGCAATTTCGGCTACTTTCTCGAACAATTCTTTCATGCTCATTGCTTAAATAGTTATAGTACGGTATGTGAACCTTTTAAAGACATTGTAGAAAAATATTTTGGTATTCCAGACACCCAAGCAAGTAAACTACGTTGGCTTGGTAAATTCAGTTACAAGTACCAAAAAATCACTTGTCTCAGAGTAAGCCTCGCCGAACTGTACGAAAACAAAGATTTGATCGAGTCAGTTTTTGAATTGTATCCTGAAATAGCCAATGATTGGAGAAAGATTCCTGATGTGACACACATGACAAATTGAACAAATTTAAAAATTTTAAAATTTAGTAGGTGATTACACTTGCCACTGGCTGCCCACGCTCTGTGGTACCTAACGGAAAAATAGAATCCTTGTGAGTCAATAGCCCTAGGGTGAAACAGGATATTTTCCCGTGGGTCTTTCTCTTCCTCCCCCTTTATTCCCACCCCCCTTTCATCCTCTGTAATGTGGCCAATGTCTGGTACCAAGCCCAGAATGAAAAACACAGAGGTAAGAGGAACTGTATTATAGGAGTTGGGGACTGTTCATAAAGTATATTGCGCTATCTTTGGTACGCATGCGGGAAAACAAAATACCGGTCTCTATTCAATTTTGAACAATTTTGCAACGAACATTTTTGATTTCAATTTAGACCCTGTTTTGTGACATGAATTGTCTAGCATTCGTAATAGAATTAGGCCTCGGCAAGAAATGCTTTTTTCCTACAATTGGTGTCGCAGACAGTGGCAGAAAGTTCAGCTTCTGGGGTCCGCTTACAAAATTTGGCCCGCGATGATGATGATGTCGTCGTCCAGATAACGAATGTAGAGACCAGTGAATATCTTTTCCATCGTGCGAATTAGCGACGAAGGTCTGGTATAAAGTCAAGTCAATTTCAATATTACGCATAGCACAACAGCAATCACGTTTTAAGGTGGTTGCAAAGTTTGCCGTTAATTGTACACCGTACTCTTTGTTTCGCGAAATAAAACAAAAAATAAAAATAAAAACTGCCCGCATAGTCGATTTCGTTGTTAAACTCCTGTTAAACAAGGCATTTTTTTTATATTTTTTGCCCTTACCATGAAGTCACTCAAAAAGCTCATTGATTTCGGCTTTGGCTAACAGGTCGTGTGAAGTTGACAAGGTGCGAGTGTGGCCAAGGCCGAGGCAACGGAACAGGAACTGACCGTGACGTATAAAGGCTTTTTTTTCTCAGGGGAACAAATTTTGCTTGACTTGGAATATTTCGACTATCTTTACTGGTCGGGTTTAAGTTTCGACTCCAACTTAGCTCTAATAGCAGCAATTTCCTGGTGCAGGGACTCTTGATTGGCATTCGATGAGACAGATTGTTGAGCCAAGGAAATAAAGTAGTTGTGAATAGATTCCAAATTCTCTTTGATAGAAAGAAGCTGATCTTGTGATAAATTGGCTTGAGTGAACAGAAAATCACCAAGACCAATGAAAGTGTTTTCTTTTGATGGGTATGGGAGTCCACAGGATGAAGTAGCCATGAAAGGCCCAAGAGGGGCTGCAGGTGTCTCCAAGGCAGTGCAGTTATTGATTATTTGCCTTCATTAAATACTTTCTTTACAAATAATATAGTTTAATATTTATAAGTGCAGATGTGTATAAAAATATCAATTGGTAGTTTGTTTGCGATTGACCATTCCTGGTACATAGTCTAGATTTATCATTTCTGGTAGGCTAGATTATTCTTTCCCAGTACATCCTGTTTGGATGAGAATGTCTTCAGCATTATTTAACCTGGAGTTCATACAGTATTTGAGCAAGACTGCTGTTCATTTTTCAACACGGTAGCAGAGCGTGGTTCCAGTTCCACAGAATGGCAACACAAACAGGTTCATGCATTTTTAGTGAAAGTAGCAGCTTCATTGCATCAGCTTCATAAACAATATCATTGCCGCTAGATGGCGCCACGGTATTTCGTTCACATTCCAATTGGTGACTTGCTAATACTTGGCATATATTACCATAAATATTTGAGCATGACTACTCTACCCGGGCAACGTTTGTCAAACATCCAGTTCCAATCACTGTATTTGTAAGTAATAGCAAGGTAATAGCTGATATACTTTTATCAGCTATTACCTTGCTATTACCAAGAATTTAAATTCTTGCTATTACTTATCAATACAGAGATTGGAACTGGATGTTTGGACGAACGTTGCCTGGATAGAGAAGTTATGCTCAAATATATATGGTAATTTATGCTAATTATTCGCAAGTCAGGCTTAAAGTGGCACTATCACTGATTGAAATTGAACAAAAATACCGTGGCACCATCTAGCGGCAATGACATTGTTAACCTTTATAGGTTGCTCCCAGATGTAGGAGGATGAACCAAATTGTCACTCAATAATTAAAGATGCCCTGGCTTGTTTGTTTTGTTAAAAGAAATGCCGTTATGCATTCCTTCGCTTGGTGCAAGCAAGAGCTAGGTAGTACAACATAGCACTAGATGTTGTCAGATTTCGTCTGCTTTCAATCGGTGATAGTGCCACTTTAAACATGAGCATTGTTTACCTTGCTGACATTTATAGGAAACTCAACAACTTATTAATTGCATAATTTAGACGTTTTAGATATTTTGCTGGAATTTAAGTCCATCCATTCAAGGCTATCAACAGGCCTAAGTCAGACATTTGTAGGGATGTGTGTTTGACGAACAATATTAGTAAAGCGAATTTGGGCATATTTCATGCAATACACAAGAGTATGTGTATTCTGGTAGTACCACATTGAGTTTTATTCTGCAATAGCCTACACAGGAAAATGTGTAGTTTCGTAGTACCATTTTGGGTTTTCAGCTTAGTACTGTGTGAAATATATGCTGTTTGGTAGATATAATAGGACAAGGCCTACGGCAATTTCACTATACGAAATATAGATGTGAGGTAGTGACTACATGACACAAGGGGAAATACGAGTCGGGTATTTGTACTTCTAACGAGACACACATTGCCGTTATAAATCCACATGGAACGAATAGGCGTTTGTTCCTTTAGGTACCGTAGTATAGTGCTATTATTGTGTGTGGGCAGAAAGACTTACTCCAGACATGGCTAGTGACAGTGGGTCCATTGCAATTCCTAAACTTTCTACTGATAATTATGAATTGTGATTATGAATCGTGATTATATGGCATCATTATCAGCCACCGCCAATGAGAAATAAAAAGAGCGCTACAACTACAGGAAAGGTCGTGCATGTGCCATTATTTTCCTTAATGTCGAAACTTGTATGCAAGATGCTATTGGAAACATTACAGATGCAAAACTTGCGTGTGATACGCTGAAGACGATTATTTGAGCTGGTTTCCAGAGCTAGGGTGGCTCGTCTTCGGCGAGAGTTTTTGGATTTGCACCTGGAACGAGATGAGCCTATGGCATTGTTTCCTGCCAGGGTTGGCAAGAAAGCTGAGGAGTAAAAAATATTCAGGCGCCTAGAACGGATAAGAAAATTGCTTTCCAATACCTTGACAAATTCCTGCCGACTGTTATGTAGCCTATACCAGTTTGATGTATCTGTTATGCATTACCATCTCCTGGTCAATAAAGTGCAGTAGCTCGCAAGGGGGGGGGGGGAGAAAGGCAGGGTCACGCTAGTGGCTGTTACTCACGTCACTTGTCAGCCAACATGTCTGTCGCTATCATCTTTATTTACATGTGTCTTAACACATCATAACACGGACTACGAATAGACTGTTAAAGAAGTATACCACTGGGATGATGCAAATTTACCCCAGCGAAAGTGGGAGAACTATTGTTGTCTGAATATTCTAGGTTGAAGATGAAACATTCCTCAGCTTCAGCATCTAATGTGTCGACATCCAACGATGTGGAAATGGCTAAGGTATGTTTCAGAAGATATGTGTAAGGCAGCGAGAGGCAAATCACAGCAATCTAATCGTGGTCCATCTACAAGCAAGCTTTGCTTTAATTGTGGCCAACCAGCAGTCATTTTGCGAGAGCCTACCCCATCCTCCTCCAAGCAGTGGCCACACCGCCTCAAAATACATCACGGAGGTCCAAAACGGGGCCGAGGGCATGGTAGAAGAGGAAAAAGCAACCAGAACGAGAGGTTTGGCAGTTTCTATGCAGGAGTAGACAATGTGGAGTCCAGTGAGGAGTTAGGTGATAATTATGATTCCCCAAGTGCTCAGACGTTAGGTGGCATCGAACACAGTGATTACAATTGGTACTCAGATCCGGCGCGACTCACTATACCTGTACTACACAAGAATGGTTTAGTAATTTTAAGCAACAAAAAAAGTTAGTCTGGAAGAGTGTCTTCAACGTAGTGGGCATCAGAAATGTGACGATAAAATTACTAGACGGCACATTCGTGAATACTTTAACTTTAAAATATGTGTTGTACATCCCAGCATTTTGCAAGAATCTAATAAGTGTCGGTTGTATTGATCAATAACAATATCATGTCAATATTTATCAGGATGTCAATGGCGGCACTAGGGGTGGGCCATGACCCCCCCCTTCCCGCCAGCCCCCCTGACCCCAACACTCAAGTCACCACCACTAAAAAAAACTTTAAAAAAAATTGATGGCTAAACTTGACATCAAATGAATAAACTTAGCATTTATTTAAATTTATTTATTTATTTACAACTTTGCAATAATTTATTTGTTTATGGGAAGTATTCTACAAAAAAAAAATTGGACAGCATTGAAGCTTACGTTAAGTTTAAGTTGAATTAAACGGAATAAAAGTGCCTAATGCGGCTGCCTTTGAAAAAGTCCCTGGCCCACTCTGTTTCCAGAAGTCTTCCCCCCCCCCCCCAACATTTCAGTCCTCACGCCGTCCCTGCAGGGTGTACTTAGCATTTACTTAATTAAACGCCACTGTTTACTCTATGGTGAGAAGTTAACCAAGAATTTTTTCAAGTTAGTAATAATTTGTTTCAAGTTTTAAAGAAAAGTGAATGTCTGCAACTTAACGACAACCAACCCTAAGGCCGAGAAGGCGAATTATGATTTAACATATAGCAAAATTAGCACTGTTGGATTTAAACCTTGTTACTAAGTCCAGTGAAAAGGTTTCTAAGGACATTCCTTCACGTGCAATTGCTACAGAGATGTGGCCACTCAAGGTTGCCCATTAACACAGGAAAGGTTTGGACAACCGACAAAATTTAAACGATGTACGTGGTATACAGGTAAGGTTTGGGAGTAAATCACCACAGTGGGATATTTGTAACCTCACCAAGTCTACTAGGGCTATTTTTAAAGGGATAAATAAAATCCATAGCAAAAGAACTATTACATCTAGACATATGGGGACCTAGACGTAAAGAATCCCTGGGTGGATGCCGTTATATGTTAACAATAGTGGATGATTTCACATGGTTTGCATGGGCGTTCCCCTTGGCACATGCAGTGACGTTTTCAAAACTTTTGCAGATTGTCAATAAGTAAGAGTAGAGAGGCAGTGTGGACTAAGAATAGTTGACATAAGAACAGATAAGGGTATGGAATTCCGTTGTGGAGAATTCTGTACGTGCTTAATTGGATCAGGTATTGGGTACCAGCGTACGAACGCATACTCGCCAGAAATGAATAGCGTAGCCAAACGTTATAATAGGACTATGATAGAGAAAGTATGTCCTGTATTTCTTGAGACAAAACTGTCCTGCTACTTATGGGCAGAATTAGTGTCTACTTTCACGTATTTAAAAAAATAGGTACCCACATACTAAGCTAGGCAGTTCCTTTAGGTACCTTCGTAGTCCTGGGGCAAAACGTTACGTGCATCTTTGTAAACTGGGAAGACAAATTAGACGTTAAAGCCTGGGACAAGGTGCTCATCGGTTATGATGTGGAACCCATGTAAAAAATAATGAGAGTATGCTTTGGTGCAACAGAAATCAGTTTTCTATAGACATTTCCTTATGGGACATCCAAGAACGCGAGATGTATAAATTCAGGTATGAACGAGATTCAAACGGTGACGATTCTGAGTCCCATGCAAATAGTGATAGTCTTGGGCCTCCAGAAAAATCTTCTAGGCCTGATACTGAAAATCCCAATTAATTTACTCTAGTGGGGAGGGGGCATCGTTGAGGATGGCAGACGAGTCCCTACAGGGTAGGATAACTCGCAGTACAAGGACTGGCGATCCCACACCTGCATTAAAACACATTGACTTTACTAATTGGACTAGAGAACAAGTAGCTTGGAAAAAACTAAAAACTACAAGGAAAATTGATGTATATATTATAACCCAGAGGGCATGAAATTTAGAAGTGTAAATGATGTAAAGCACTTTTGTGCTTTACATGTACGAACCTGTTTTAGACTTTAGCCCGCGTCTATTGACCGACGTAGTCCATCCACCGTGTAGCAGTCATGAGTGGAAGCAATCCACGAAAGACGAAGTTGAGTAGGTACTAAAGTCCTAGGATGTAAATAGGTGTATAAAGCTAAAAATATCCCAGTGGAGCTATTAAAGTTCGATCACGCCTGGTAGCGCAGGGGTTCGTATTAATTATGACGAGGTTTTCAGTCTAGTAGTGAACTCTGTTCATATAAGACTTTTCTTTGTATTGCCGGTCTCATTACTTAATTGGCAGTATCTGCACATAGACATTAAATGTGCCTATATAAATGGCCTGTTAGATACTAACATTTATGTGCAGATTCCACAGAGGTTTCAGAATAGGTGGGGAGGGGGGTCCCAATCCTCTAGGGTTGCAAAAAACAGTGCATGTTGTGTTTGAGCTCATTGGAGTCTTCGAATAGCTCAGCTTCAGACTTAGCACGGATCTGGGGATAAGCTTAAAATGTGTGCGAGTTTGTCGCCATGATCGCTGCCGAAAAAGAATTGCACTGACTCGGCAGTGCGTTTGGACATCTGTCTTGAAGGATAAGGCAAACGTGCCTGTGTTGTAGTGCGATTTCCAATCGGCAATGCATTTTGCCAGAAATGCAGTAGAGAACTTAACATACAAACATATCAACATCAAATATTTATTCCCACGGACGGGATTGGTTGAGTAAGAATGTATTAGAATTCACAAAGGTGCCCTCGGATTTAAACGTGGCGGATATGTTGACCAAGTGGTTGAATGCAAATAGATTGTAGAGATTGTGTTCAACTATATTTCAGAATTGCAATAATGCACATGCAGTAGTAGGGGTGTTACATGTAAGACGTAATAGGTTTTGTATTCATGTAACCTATATGTATACCACTGGTTTATTAATTTGTAAAAGAATGAGGGAGTATTGGTTACTTGCTTTCATGTAAATAGTTTCTTTTCAAATAAGATAGTTAAAATTTATAAGTTGAAAAAACAATTCGTATTAAATTCGTATTTATCCATGATAATTTAAAACACCTGCCTGTTAACCAAACATCTAACATTGCAGAGCCCTAATTTTTTTTTGTCCGATTTAAAACGTAATGTCCCAACAAGATTTCTAACTCAGCCCAGTTTATCATACATACAGGGTGAACCAAAGGTCTGGAGACACCCTCTGCCAATCCAAAACGATTAGCAGTAGGATCGCAAACATTACACAAACAAACAATGGCTCGGGTTACATCTAATGGCAGTGGAGTGAATGACCTTGAAAGAGACCTTCAAGGTCATTCGTACCGGCAGTTCTAGAAGGAAGGGAGATAGAGCAGTGGTTCCAATTGGTTAAGTTGAAGAGATTATCCCCAAACAACAAATTATCAAAGCAGAATGAAAATCGGACCAGTAGGGAAGGAGTTATGGTAACAGTAGCCACTCTGCATGGCTAGGGTGCGTCCAGCAGAGAAGCCGCCCTACCTAATGGACATACTATCACAGCCATATGCGATACAAACTGAGAATGGGTGTCCTATCCTCATGTACATTGCTTGTCTTAGTTGAGTCACTTGGTTCAGGGACAAAGCTAGATGGTAGCCATGCATTGATTGGCATCATGCATTGTGAGCAGCCAGTTACAGAACAGTGACCTTGTCACATAGTCATTATCTCGAAGGGCCTGATGACAGTGCACATGGTACGGATGGAAATGGTTCCTGTGCATGATACGCAGAAGAGACTGCTGACTGATTCCAAGGTCCTGGACAATAGCCCTACTGTTGGTGTGAGGGTTCACGTTAACTGCTGCAAGTGCTATTGTGCTTCCTTCGCCATTTGTTGCTTCGTTTGGCTGTCCTGTCTGCGGCCGTTGGTTGACTGTTCCCGTCTCTTGAAATAGTTTTATTATTTTTGATAGTGTCCAAACTGTGGGGTGACGTATATCTGGAAATCTGTCTGCGTACAGTCTAATAGTGGCGTATAGATTTTCCTGATTTGTTCCATAGCAAAACACCATATCAATCATTTCTGGCACTGGATACTGTGCCATATTGCTGGTGGCAGGAATTTTCCGTAATGCGGACAGGTATTTCTAAAACACACCGAAGTTGAATTGTATTTCCCCTACAAAACCCTTTAAGTGCACTTTTACTTGGCGGATTAGATAACTTTCAGGTACCTTCATTTCGCCTTTTTAACCCTTCAAGAACAAATGAGCTATACCGATACCATAATTCCGATTCCGATACCAATGAACCGGTTCCGTACGGTTCCAATACCGGTTCTGATTACCACATGGCAGTGCCTCAGCGAATGGAAAAAAATTAATAAAAATGAATTATTTGTGTTTAGGGAGTACAGGGTTTTGCTGTGGCTAATTTTTATAAATTTACATACTTTTTTAACGAAAATTTTGATGTATAAATTTGTATAATTAAAATTAAAAATATAATTTGATTCGAAAATTAAATTAAAATTGAAAAAAATAGTTAAAATAACGTGTACCGGTAACAATTTGTTTTTAGTGCCTGGATTAATGCCAAGACCATTTTCTAGTGGCTGTGATCACATGATTTAAAATTTTAGCTTTCCAAATGTATCAAATTTAAATTTAAAAAAAATTGTTTTTTTTTTAAATTTTAAATTTAGTTTAAAAAAATTAAAATTAAATAAAAAAAAAAACTTAAGTTAAAAAATAGTTTAAAATAATCAGAAAGTTGAAACGATTTTTTTAAATTCTGATCTGGACCTGTATTTTTAAATAGATTTTTTGCTTCTTGTATTGGCCAAGCCCTTAATGAAGCTGACATGATTTTAAATTTTTGTTTTT
>JAHWFP010181115.1:0-54027 GCA_023313725.1 Lithobius niger | reverse complement strand
CCCCTGTAGCAGCCATGTACCTAGTTGGGTGGTGGGGGGGGGGGGGGCTCGGGGGGGCGGCCCGGGGGGGAAAGGCTTCCAAAACATTTGTCCGATATATTTCTATAATTAAGTGTTTCTGCTTCTCATGACAGTAAAATTATTTATGCCGTTATGTTGGTAATTTTGGCAGAATCATTCTTCAAACGTCATGACGTCATCAATTGCACTTGTCTGATTTGAAAACGCTTCCAGATATTTTGTCTTACGAGGATGCTGAGAGGTTTTCTTACTTTTCTCGACATTTTGACACCTCTTTCATCCATGTACCTTGTGACGTAAATTTGGTTCAAATTTGGGGGGCGTGGGGGGCAGCCTGATGGGCCAAGGCCTCCGAAATATTTGTCTGACGTATTTCTTTAATAATATATGTTGGTTTCCGCATCTGATGACAGTAAAATTTTTCATGTACCATTTGACGATAATTTTGGCAGAATCGTGGGTCAAATTTCATAACGTCATCACTAAATGCTTCCTGTCTGACACGCAAGACAAAGTGATTTTGTTTGTATGCCTATTTCCGTTATGCTGAAGTGGTAAAAAATTGTGTACCTTATGACGTGATTATTTTGCCGCTAGCTCCCGGTCTACTATCTCTGGCAGACAATGCTAGCTCAAACAAGATACAACGACAACGTTACTTTCCCGGCGCCCAAGCATCGTTGCCATCTTGTTCGTGATCTCTTATCCGATCTTGTGTGGCTCGCCTTTTCTGTTACACCATTGTTACATGTTGCAGCATTGTAACATTTTTATGTTTTTAGCAGCGCCACAAATTCAGTTCGCCTCCGCCTGTGCATTATCTGAAAATTCTCGTGCGCAAATGAAATTTATGAGCACGGCCTGTAATTAAAAATAAAAGCGTCGTGTGCCTAATGTAAAACAAAAAAACTGGTCGTTCAGGGTCCCATAACTCCTGAATGGCTTGGCCAACTGAAAAAGTGGTCTCTTTGATGAAGAAGGAGAACCAAATTTCTGGTTAGATAATGTTTTAGATTTTAGGTAGGCGCAGTCGTTTTTTTCTGAAACAGTGGTAGATCAAAAATAATATCGAGAAGTGAACAGCTGTCAAATTTACGTGTGGCTCCATACTTTTGCTCGTAAACAGAATTGCATAATTTTTGGTATAAATCTACCTTCACTTATTTACTGTCGGCCCAAGTTTAGTAGCAAAATACAGAATTATAATAATAATTGATATTTATTGTCCACATTGCTCGAAGTATAAAACTTGTGTGAGCGACAATGCAAAGTACATAAATATATTAAATAATATATACATAAGAAAATAAAAAATATATTTACATAAAGTGAAGATAGCACGTACATACATATTTACATACCTCTTGTGTGATTTACTTACATTATTATTATTTCCTTCATTCCTACTACCTTCGTTTATATTTTTCTATCATTTATACCCTTCTACCAAATTTAGCTTTAACTTCTTTTTTTAATTTGGAAATACTTGTGTAATTTGTTAACGTCGTTTTATCTAAATTATTAAATATATTCGGAATGGAATATGCTCTATGTCTTGTTTCATGCAAGTTGCTCCATTCAGAATTTTTTAATGTCCTTGAGGTAGTTCTAAGTTCCCTTTTAGTCTTCTGTACAGCCGTACCGGCTGAGAAGACTATCGCAATGACTTTGTCCGTCCGTCCGTCCGTCCGTTGCTTTTTTCAACTTCGCAACGGTGCCAGAATTTGACGACCACTGTTTACAACGTTCGACTCAGTGTCAAAAGTTAGTTAAATAACATGGCAAATTAAAACATAGTTTCCTCCTTATAGTTAATAGACTTCTTACACGTAACGAAATTAAATAATAACATTTCATCGTCGAATTGAAATCCTAAAGATTTGTGTTAACGCAGCCGTACAAACGGAAACATTTTAGCCTCGTTTAAAAGAGTCTTGTCGCATTGTTGCATGAATGAATAGGCTTACAATCGAACCAAATTCTCCATTAGGTCTATCTCCTAACGAAACTAAAACTGCCGTAAAAAGATTAGGCCAAAAAAATGAAAATTAAGTCTAAAATTACGTTACCATAGCAACGTCAATAGTTGCTACGAGTTGCTGCTGCAGCGTTTCTCCTGTCCCTTCCCTACTACCACTGATCTATATAGGCTACATTGTGCATTACGTTGTAACACTGTAACTGTGTGCGCGGAGGCATACCGTGTTGCAAAAATGAATAGGCTTGCTGTATACAATCCAAATCTCCGTTAGTTGGTACTTACGAAATTAAAGTTGTAAATTAGGCCTAAACGCTGACAATTATGCCTAAAACGTAAAATAAGCTTAAAAGCTAACACATTTGTAACGGGCAATTCTGATGGTTACTGTTTTTAGATTATATAATAGAGATAGCTGTTGCAATGCGTGATAGAGAAGTGTGCCTCAATATTGGTAGTGGCAGAACTGTACAGAAGACCGGATGCGACTAGGTAGTCGCTGTAGCCGCTTGTTTGATTCTTGAGGATGCTTATACAGGGTGTTTCATCTCAAGTGTTAATGCTCAATATCATCCCTAGTATTGCAGATACGTCGAACATGGCCATGGAATACGTTGGAACATCCATGGGGCTATCAGACGGTTAAACCGAAAATGATCTTGATGATCAATTTAAAGGTCAACGAAAAACTAACTCCGGAAGTAGCAAACA
Source organism: Lithobius niger (assembly GCA_023313725.1). NCBI lineage: Eukaryota > Metazoa > Arthropoda > Chilopoda > Lithobiomorpha > Lithobiidae > Lithobius > Lithobius niger. The sequence continues at coordinate 51,317 of JAHWFP010181115.1, read as the reverse complement.
TAAGGGCATGATGTAAATTGCAAACTTGTAGAGGATGAAGACATGACGTCAACAAAGCAAACAGAACAGAAATCGGTTCAAATGTTAAAGAGATACAGTAAAAACAATATGGGTCTTGCAGCCCCATTGGAGGACTTGACCACAACCCACCCTGAGGTAGAAACACATACAGGCACCACTGTAAGTACAGCAAAAGATTAGCAGGCAGACCTGGTGGATCCATGAGAAGCCTGTTTGCATTAATCCCTGAGGTAGATATTTACTATTGGTGCCTGCCTGTGTTTCTACCTCAGGGTGGGTTGTGGTCAAGTCCTCCAATGGGGCTGCAAGACCCATATTGTTTTTACTGTATCTCTTTAACATTTGAATCGATTTCTGTTCTGTTTGCTTTGTTGAGGTCATGTCTTCGTCCTCTACAAGTTTGCAATTTACATCATGCCCCTATCTTTGCTACTTCCGGAGTTAGTTTTTCTTTGACCTTGAAGTCGGTCATCAAGGTCATTTTCGGTTAACCATCTGAAACCATCTGGACGTTCCAACGTATTCCATGGCCATGTTCGATGTATCTGCAATACTATGAATGATACTGAGCATTAACACTTGAGATGCAACCCTGTATATACAATTCATTATTTGCTGTAATTACACAATCACGTATGTATTCAATTTTTTAAATATTGTTTTTATAATAAATTTCATTATTGTTTCATTTTCATTTCCAAAAATTACTTTTACAAGTTTATTTTGTATTCTTTGTCATCGAATATAGACGTATTTTGCTGCAAAACCGTACACTTATATACCATATCGTATAATGCTTTCAAGCCAGGGATTATAAACAATTTTTTTATTTGTTTTACTTAACATGTTTTTTATAATGTCGGTAGCATTTGTTTCAGTTTAATTATTAGATCCGTCATGTGTTCTAACACATAACAAAGTTATTGAACCCCAAAACCGTATTTTAAGTTTACTCCTCCTTAATTTGCAGTAGTGCTCCATTGTTGATGATTGTTATAGTGTCTTTTGGTTTCAAAGTGCTGTTCCGAACTTTCTAATAAACTGGAATGGTCATGCTTAGGCTTTTCTGAAAGGTAGGGATCTATTCTTTCTATCAATCCTAATCGAAATCGTTTAGCTTGGATAGGCGCAGTCCTTCGCCCATTTAAAAGGGAAAAGGTAATTGCGTAGAGGCGAAAGCGTATGGTGATTTTTATTTTCAAAGTGCTCTTGCGAACTATTTAATAGCCCGAAATGGAACTTCTTAGAATATTCTGAAAGGTGGGGATCTATTCTTTCCATCAATCCTAATCGAAATTGTTCAGCTTAGATAGGGACCGTTCTAAGCCCTTTTAAAGTGTAGCTGTAATTGGTGTAGCGGCTAGTTTCAATTTCAAAGTGCCATTGTAATGCTCATATTATTTGTATTTGTATCTAAGCTAAACAATTTCGGTTTGGATTCGTGGGAAGAGTAGATGCCCATCACCTTTCAGAATATCCTAAGCATGTCCATTTCGGGCTATTAGAGGAATCGCAATTGGTATTGTTGTTGTTTTTAATTATGGGAGGAGAACCAAACCGGATTAACTGCCCGACTGTAGACGACGAGAGCGATAATTTAGCTGGGGAAATCCAAGCAGAAAACCAAGGATTGTTGCGAAGTTTAGTTTTTTATCGAGTGCGGCAACTCTCCGCTGAAATTTTCTGCCCTATACTTGACAACGGGGGGTACAATTTAGTTGGAAAAATTCATGCAGAGTACCCAAGAGCTTTGACATGCCACAACAGAATGGGTTTTTTTTTTCAGGGAGCACGAACCCAAACTGGTTTAAGATGTGCTCAGCCAGTAACATATGTTAGGAACTAAAAAGTTAGAGCTACGATGCTATAACCTTCAGTTTATACGGAATTTGCTATACGTTGACAAAAATTCCTACTGGGCGTGAATATACACGTAGGATGTGTTCAGCCAGTAGCATATGTTTAGAAATAAAAAGGTAGAGCCACGATGCTCTAACCTTCAATTTACAGCAATCCCAAAGATTGAACGTTTACACAAACGTGGATTATAAAGTTATCTAGTTTTAGGCAGTTGAAAAAAGCTGATATTTTTATTACGCAATCGTGCATATGCCCACTCGTTTTTTGTTTCGCTGATTTTAAGGAAGCATTATATCCTTTCCTTTACAATATTTCTTTTACTAAAGACACTTACTGTGTTCTGATGTCCAATTCCTTACTTTTTACAAAACTGACGAACTAAAGAAAAACCTCACTGCGCCTTCTAGGAGTCTTGAATTTGTAAGAACTCATGCCACAGATGGTCTTACTCGTAATTCACTGGGCTCTTTTCAGGGTTATTGATAATGACATAAGGCATATTTTATGGCATTAAACAAGTGGTGTCCTAATTAGGTGATTAGAAGTCGCTTGTTAGCTGCTTGGCGTTGTTCAGCTGCACGTGGTATTTCAGCTGCACTCGGGCCCAATGGATTTTTATGGAATGTACAATAAGATAAGAAAAATATTCCTGTTTTGGACGAAACCCTCCCACGTCACAACTCCTACGGAGTTTGACTCCACATGCAATATGAAATTAGATTTATGTGATGCAATTCGATATTTTAAGTGTTTGAAGGCTCTGCCCCACGTATGTGGCTGGGCATGTAGTTTCTCCTCACGGGATCCCATAAACAGTATCCTTAAACACAAAATTTCGTCTGCTTTATTTATGCTTTGCTTGTTTTGAGTTAACTGCTTAAGATTGGTATGATTTTAGGATACGAGACGGATATCCTGAGTAATATTTTTTTTTTTGGAGAATTTCAGAGATGCCATGTACGTAAAACCTAAAGATCGAATTGGATCATATAAATTAAATTTCAAATTGCATGTGTAGTCAAAATCCTTCGTTCAGCGGTATTTTGCAACACGATCGTCACCCCGTAAGCAACAGGGCACACCCCCGCACAGGACAAAGTACAAATTAGTTTACCGAAAGGCGCACTATAGGGCCTGAATTAATTCGGAATCTTTGGTTATTTTAACAAACCAACCCCCAGTGCACAACCACCGTCTTTCCGTAAACAAATATATTAAGGAGTATTTTCCCATGATTGACGCAGTTGCTTTAGAAAAAACAGAAAAATGTGCAAAAACAACCCACAGTACGTTGGACTCCTCGCGAAACCCACGTGGTGCTGCTAATTTGCAAAACCCGCGCTTTTCCGGCAGACCAGGTAGAAGGATGCGGTTTGCCGTGTCACCCTCCGTATTTGATGGCAACACACTAGCATGTTTAGATTGAACAAATGTCATCTCGATGGGTTGTTGACTCTGCATTGTTGCTGGCAGATGCAGTATAATAACAAACAATCGCGGAAACAATTCAACTGCCTTCCCGAAGCGCGTATTGAAGAACTAAATAAGTTATTCAGTTATTTCAGCCGCCTATAATTTTGAGACCGTAAGGACTTCCTACCGTATGGTTTAAAACTTTAAGATTTAAGCGAACCAAAACCATTTCAATTGGTTCTCCAACCTATCTCTGGCTGACAATGCTAGCTCAAACAAGATACAACGACAACGTTACTTTCCCAGCGCCCAAGCATCGTTGCCATCTTGTTCGAGTGATCTCTTATCCGATCTTGTTCGGCTCGCCTTTTTTGTTGCAGCATTGTAACATTTTATGTTGTTAGCAGCGCCTCAACTTCAATTGGCCTCCGCCTGTACATTTTTTGAAAGTTCTCGTGCGAAAACGAAATTTATGAGCACGGCCTGTAATTAAAAACAAAAGCGTCGTGTGCCTTAAAAAACGGTTATATGATTGAAGTACTACATGTTTTACTGCATTTTCTAGGCATGCAATTATTCTTAAAATACAACAGCGCTTAAACAGATGCAATTTTCTGATTTGTACATTTGTTCATAAATCAATAATTTTTATCTCTGTAACAAGTAAAGTGAAGCTTCAATTTGTGTAATCCATTTTTCACGGCACAATTTACGATTTTGTGTGTAATCGGTGTGCCTGTAGTAAAGTCGACTAAAAACTGTGAAAATTGGAATTATTAATGTTCCTTTAAAGTTACAACAAACGAATAATAATGCTGATTACATTCCACACCGACTAATACTCCATGGGCAATGATTCCTACTTCACGTTTCCTCAAAGTGCGGGTCAATAATATTATTGATGGCTCACCAGCATGTTAGCATGTCTTTATTGTTTAGTCGACGCCTTGCGATTCCAGGGCTTCGTCGTCTGGCAGATGACCGGACCGGAAGCGATTAACGCTCACTACAATGCTCTTTGAACCCTTTGCGGTTGTCGTTTGATGATTAGCATTGTTCCATAATTACAATGTTTAAAACAATGTAAAACAATAAAACTGGTCGTTCAGGGTCCCGTAACTCTTGAACGGCTCGACCAACTGAAAAAGACTGGTATCTTTGACGAAGAAGGAGAACCAACTTTCTGGTTAAATCATGTTTTAGAGTTTAGGTAGGCGCAGTCGTTTTTTTCTGAAACGGGGGTAGAACAAGAATAATATCGACAAGTGAACAGCTGTCAAATTTAGGTGTGGGTCCATACTTTTGCTCGTAAACAGAATTGCATTATTTTTGGTATAAATCTACCTGCACTTATTTACTGTCGGACCAAGTTTAGTAGAAAAATACAGAATTATAATAATATTAATTGATGTTTATTGTCCACATTGCTCGAAGTTTTAAAACTTGTGTGAGCGACATTGCAATGTACGTAAATATATTAAATAACATATACATAAGAAAATAAAAAATATATACACATAACGTGAATAAATAGCACGTACATACATATTTACACATCTCTTGTGTTATTTACATTATTACTTACATTATTATTATTTCCTTTATTCGTACTACCCTTCGTTTATACTTTTTTTTTTATCATTTATGCCTTTCTACCAAATTTAGCTTTAACATCTTGTTTAATTTAAGTTTACTTGGGTAATTTGTTAACGTTTTATCTAAATTATTAAATATGTTCGGAATGGAATATGCTCTATTTCTTGTTCCATGCAAGTTGTTCCATTCAGGATTTTTAAATTTAATTGAGGTATTTCTAAGTTCCCTTTTTGATTCTTGAGGATGCTTATATACACAACTCAATTATTTATTGTAATTACACAATCAAGTAGTCTTCAATTTTGAGAATATTGTTTTTACAAGTTTATTTTGTATTTTTTGTCATCGAATATAGATGCAAAACCGTATATTTCTATACCATATCGTATAATACTTTTAATCCAGGCATTTAAAAAAAATTTTCTATTTGTTTTATTTAATATGTTTTTTATCCTATTTAATGTCAGTAGCATTTGTCTTAGTTTAATTGTTAGATCCGTTATGTGTTCTTTAAAAGTCCCATCTTGCATCAATGTACATTCCTAAATATTTCATTGTTGTGTTCTAAATTTATACATGTACTTGTAGAGGTTTGTCCTCGTTAGATTCCATTCCTCTAGGCAGTTTCCTGAATGGTTAAGAATATTACATTGATAGTACATTTTCATTTTTGGAACGGTAATTTCTAGTTGTATTGTTTTTTTTTTTCGCTGTTGTATTATTCATTGTCTGTTAGCCATCCATTTATCATATAGGTTTTGTATCGTATCTTTATAAATACAATATATTGAGAACAATATTGTGTCTTTAGCAAACAAATAAATTAACGTACTTTTTTTTGTTAGCTTCTGTATCATTTACATATATCAAAAATAATAGGGGACCCAATACTGATCCTTTTGGCACTCTATAAAGGACGTCCTATGCTAAATATGCATTGTCTATTTTTAATGTTGTTTTTTCTTTTAAGTGACTTGTAATTATACCTAGAACTTTAGCCCTCAAGCCTATCATTTCACATTTCCTATAAGTAGCTTGCCATGATCAAATGCGTCGAATGCTTTTTATAGATCTATCATATAGCTCCTACGTATTTTTTCTCATTTAATGCTTTTGTTATTACATCATTTATTTGAATTAACAGGTCGGACATATTAATTGTTTTAATTTTGCTGGTATGAGGACTTTAATTATATGCACATAATTAAAATAATATTTTCGCATATTACTAAAGAGTTGAGAAGGTAAATAGTTTGAATTTATAGTTATTTTTAGAAAAAAATGGATTATTCTGTCTTCTAGTGCACAAGTGTTATTTAACGGATGCAAAGCCTAGTTATGACTCGTTAAATTGGCATATTTTTATTTTCTGTTGTAATTCACTGATGTGTTGCTCCAGTAGGCTTGAGTCACCATTCTTCCCGTAGGTCGTAATATAGACTCTGTTTTGCTGATGTTGAATAAACCAGATAGTCGTGTATGGGTTTTATTGGGAATGGGTATCAGCGATTGGCTCGGATGTTGGTGATCAGGTGGAATATCGGTATGATCAAAGCCAACACATTTGCTCACGACGAGACGTGATTAACGTAGCTACGACAGTTGTTGATATCACTGCTTCTAAACCAAAATTATGGCGTACTTTTACGATGTTCGATTGTAACGATGCTGTACATGTGTGTTCACGATACAGCAAATGACGCGTAGTTTCAGTCACATGGTCGATTGGATTTAGGTAGCTTAATGCACTCGAATACAATTTAAGTGCTTAGAACGGTCCGACTTACGTTTAATATTGAGTATTAATTCGTTAGTTAGTCCACCTTTGAGTCAATTTATCTATCTAAGTTATCCAAGTTATCTAGCAATATCAACGGCCAGCTATAAGCACGAATCAGTAAAAAATGGCCAACGGATTCTCAAGGCATCTGGCGTAAATATCGTACGCTCTGTCACTGTACTGCTCAGCAGTCAGTAGACAGCCCTATCTAAGCTGTATACAATTAAAAGTAGATGCATTGGTAAAACTATTTTTGACATTCTTACGTTTGAAAGTTGGAATGTAGTATTTTTACCCTTGATAATGCATCTACATTAATAAAAACGAGTTGCAGTGTTATAAAACGGCCACCCGACCCAAACGGCCACCCTACCGAGACGGACACTCGTCTAATAATAACAGTAACAATGCTGTGTTGATTCTGTGTGGATTGTCAACAATGTCTTTAGAAACATATACACTAACTCTCACTGGATGGCAACACAGTCGTCGTCAACACCACCAGATTGGGACTTTTCAATATGACTATGACTAGATATTGCATTACGATTGCAAATAGACGGCTTAAAAGAGGAAAGCGTGGAATTACGGAAGGAAAAGCGCCAACTGGACGCAAAGACAGCGCAAAGCGAGTTTCTGCACAGTCGTGTGAGATCGTATGAAAATTTTCAGAGTTGTAAAAACGCCTTGAATTAGAACTAAATAAAGAAAACAGCCTGAATCAATTGTCCCGTAAGTCCTCCAGTCAACTGTTACCCCGCAAGTCCCGCAATCAACTGTTACCACGCAAGTCTCGGACGGCGATATTTTGGATCTCCTGGATGCACTTTGAAACGAACCATTCGACGCCTACGAAGACATCCAATAGTGAAGTAACTGAAGCCACCAACAACAGAAAAGTGTGTTAAACTCATGTCACCACGCATTTTTTGGGGGGTGGGGTGGGCGGGATTTTTGTTTCTATATTCGAACAAATACATAGGTTTCCCCACGATCACTCCTCTCTACTTTTTCATGTTTCAACCCTGCTCTCTTCTCCTTTTCTCCCCAACCCCTCCCTCCCTTTTCCTCCGACGTTTTGTCTGCACTTTGAAACACGCCGTCAGCTGACGGATTGTCGTTGTGGACAATTAAAATAAAAGTATTAGTGAAACTCGGTTAAATATTTAACAAAATTGACAAAGCCAGCGGGCTAACGATTTACACTTGGTTGTACAAAGGCGTATTTATTTATTTCCGGTGTACAAAGGCGTATTACCATTATTTCCGGTGGAAAGATTCATATGTTATGTAACTGCATGGAGTCCGGATCAAGGGAGGCCTGATTGTGTGAGCGAAGCAAACGAACATCAGCGTTTCCTAGCCAGACAGACGGGTAACAAGCCTTTCGCAACAAACACATGAGAAAACAAATTGTCCGAATGTTTTAAACGGTGCAACAAACACCACCCACGGGTTTCAGCTAGTAAAATAATAAGTTACAGTTAAAAGATCATTCTGCATTCATATTCGAGCTTCCCAACTTATTGTGCTTGCTAACCCATAAAAATATAATAGATTAAAAGGAGTACTCACGAATCATCATAAGGAATAAGAGGCTATAATTCATAAAACCGCAAACAGATAAAAAAATGCTCAGAAAATATTGGTACGCTCACATTTCTCATTGAATGTCTAGACATAAACTCCAACGTTATCGATCGTAATATCTCATTTTGTGAGCTCGTGGCAATTGGGTGTCATTTATGGTTTTCCAAAAATGTTCTTTCATTTTCTACAGTGGTTCCACACACAAAAATTATATCTATTGTGAAATGAATTGAGCATTCATAATGGCAGTCCTTGTAAAACTTGGAAATTTCGTTGGAATCTAGACGTTGTGATTCTGATTGAAACAATTTGCAAATTTGCCGTTTGATATCAAGACATGGCACCATCGACCAAAGATCAATTCGCTTAATTTTAGTTGATGATGTTATTGGCGTTTCTGACACAGCCTTCAAACGCAAGCGTGTTGGTGAGCACATAACGGAGAGCATACACTTCTTTCGTGACACTGGCCGTCATTTTGTTCATCAATGCAGCAAACAAGTTCGTTCTAAAACAATGAACATGTGATGTCAATTTTGATGAAAGCAAGAGCTTTTGATTTAATTGTTCACTGAATGAGTTTTATGAGTTTAAGAAAGTACTCTAAGCAAAATGCAGAGCGTGTGCTGCATATGTTCCTAACACTCTGTTCAGTTATTTACGTGAAAACTATAGGCTACAAGAATATGGTTAATAGCACTGCCTTTTTCTAATTTTTAACTAGCATACGTTGCTGACTTTGTAACCATTAAACTGCACTTTATTTATACAAATGTTAAACTATTAGAGAGAACAACAGGTGTATTTACGCATTTAAGTTGTGCACATATCTTTGTTAGATGTGAAGGTTAAATGAGATGAAAATAGGCTATTAGGCCGAGTAGTTGTGGCATACATTTCCACAAATACGGAATTGATTCTTGTTAATGACTACAACTGAGCAGTTTTCTGAAGTAGTATTTCCGTATAATCCTGTACTTTCAGTTGCATCTTCTGGCCGAAACTGCATCAATACTATGAGATACATTAAAATAGTGCCCATGATCTAAAGAAAATGCAAAAAAACATTTAATATATAAATAAATTAAACACTTTGTACAAGTCTAATTATTAATTATAAGGTGTTTCTGCATAATAGACAGTGGACTTGATTTCTACATTCATTACAGAAAACACGAATTTGACATTTTAAATACATCACAAACTAAAGTTCGATAAGAAAGACAAAAATTACAGATGAAGGCCTGGTAATTAGTCTCCCGCATTTGTACTGTAATCCTTTGGTTGCATTGTACAGCCTTAAGTAATGTTGTGAGCAACAAAACAAACTACAGTGTTACACATTAAAGTACAAAATATTACGAAGCAGAAACATTAAAACAGATTAAAAAAAAATAATTTTTTCCCTCTCGGCTGCGGAGGAAAAGTGAAGTACGCTTCTGGATAACCATCTAGGTCCTTTTTATAACTCCCATTTAATCACAGATCGTTTAAGTGGGCCAGGTTCATATAAGGACAAAGATGTAACTGACTGACAGTAGTTCGATGTTCCGGCGCTATGTCCCGAGTGGATAGGTGCACGACAAATCTTTTAGTAGTAGTTTGATGCTGCGAGGAAAAAAAACTCACATCGTTAGAAGTGAACAATGTTCAGTTGGGCATGAGACGTCTGACATATTTGTAGGAATGCAGACATGGATTGGAACAGCAAGGATAATATGTTAATGGTTGACTGACTTCTATTGTTCTAAAATACACCTAAAGAAATCCGATGTGGTTTCAACACATTTTGATTTGGCGATTTGCTTCGCTCCTTGAGTTAGTCATGCTCAAGGATGTGTACCAGTTTTAAACCCGTTCATAAAACTCAGGATAAGACTTTCCTATGATCTCTTAGACATAAGCAATAAAATTTTTATGGTGCCACTAAGGTTGACGTTGAAAACACACAAAAAACACTGGTCGTGATCAGTCAACAAATGCCTCAAAAACAAATTCTTCAGAATCAAATTCTTTCAGAAACGCTTAAAAATAGGGTTTAATAAACCATGTCATTGTGCAGTAATGAGAAGGTGATGCTTCGTGCCTTTGATTGTGGACTCAGCGGACTCGGCAGAACCACATTACACAGTAGGACATAACAATGACAACATAGCTTCAGACAAGTTCAACATGTGCCTCACTTCTCCGGAACTGTAAGTTGTAGTGGGGAAGGGTTAATCTTCGAAGGTAGGTTATCACTTTTTACCCATACAGTTTTCAGAATTGAAGCACATATTAAAACAGCACGAGAATGTTGCTTCCAGTTTGGGAAAATATTTTGTTAATGTTAATGACAAAAATAACCATTACCTGAAACTAGAGGAACACGTGTACAGGTTTGAAAGCAGGGATTTCCAAGCCACTCACATTGCAATGGTTGGGCAAGATGGCGACCATGAGAATATTACCGTCATGTTGGCCGAGTGAAATGGGAGTCATTATACATTGGCTGCGCGTGTTGTCAAAAATAAAATAACACATTCACTGGAAAAATACTGAAACCAAAACGTGGGGGAAAAACGAAAAGGTTACTTACTGAATGAGTATAGATTGAAAAAGAAAAAAAAATACTGTCAATAGACAAACAAGAAGACATATCTCAGAATGAAATTAGAAGGATTACAGGAAAAACAGATTTTAAAACTGGTAATTTTTTAATTCATTAGTTTACATGTTTCCGTTACCGTATTGAACTATGGCGTACATATAGTTAACTATTCTTTTACATGCAATACATTCACAACACGTGATATGATTCTGCCGAGTCTAATAAGTGTAGAGTAAAGGGGACAAAGTGTCACGGGCTTGTTTACTGATACATACATGTTGTTCAACGCTGTTTTTAAATTATTTGCATTGTTTTGTTATAACGTGAGTCAAATCATTTCTGAAAGAAGAATAAAGCTGATGGGGCTCATGTACTTTTAAAATTCAGATTTTCTTTAGCATTTCTTAAATTTCAGCACCTATAATTTATATAAATATACATGCACAAATCACTATAACTAATCTGAGAATAAAGGTAACACAATAACGAAAATCATACACTGCAAATATGAATTCGAAATTTTTGCCGACGAGCTGTTGATATTTACGCAACTAAACCATATGGTAAGAGATGAAAGGACAAAGAAAATGCTATGGCCAATCATACTACGCTAGCTTTGTGAAGGGTCATCGGGAATACCGAACAAAACTGGTAGGCACCACACAGCGGTCAGCATTCCTCATCTCCAATCCAACTGAATACTGGATCGAATCACGGGAATGACTAAGGAAATGTAATGATTAAAAGGGTTGAATCAGAATAATCGCTGTACTACAAACGAAAGGACCAATCACGTCATTTCTTCTTTTCGTGGGCGTGGAACTGAAGAGTTTACAGTCAAACGTTTGAGAAAATGTAAAGCTGAATTAGAGAATACAAGCAATGAAGTCTGAACATTTTAAATGGTTTTAAATAGTAAACACTCAAATTTAAATATACATTACACCACCTAACAATAAAAGCGTGGTACAGGAACAACATTTACAGGATCTTCGTGGTAATTGTGTCCCTTTACAATACCACTGTTTTTTAATCTTAGCAGTTGCAAAACATGTTAAACCTTAACCAAAAAATAAATAAAAATAACCAAAGGGCTGTGATCAAACCATCTAGTTTTTCATTTATGCGTTACCTAACGTGAAACAACCTAACTGGTTTCTTTTTTACAGAATAGGACCGTTTATCGTTGTGTATGTGAATAACGTAACCAAAATATTATAAACTTATGACAAAATAAATTTTAATGTGGATCACTTTACCGTAGTAAATGTTGACATATTGACTGTAAATAGTCTTCCAGTTGATGTGATTTTGACTGGCGTTTGACTCAACATGTTAACTAACGACTGGATCTGAAAGATAAAATGAAGCTTACTAAGAGATAAAGAGAACTTCTGCGATCGGAGTTCATTTATTTTTTTAAAAAGCCACATTTTGATAATGGTTTTCATCTGTACTATGCATCAACATGACATAAATGTGTTACTGAAAATATAGAAATTTTCCTTTGTTCATGGAGGTAAGGAACAGGAAACACGTGGTACGAGTTAAGACATGATAAATCATAAGTCAAGATTTACAAGCGATCAAAGTTAGCAGTTTAAATTGCACTGCAGTACATATTAGTATGCAGGCTATGGACTGCTTAGAGAGATGTATGCCCAACTGGGCCGAGACAATAGAAAGGGGCTAATCCCCCTCCCCTATTGTGTAAGCCTTAATCCGATGACGTCATTGTTAATCCGCTGGGTAACCCAGCTAAAAAAAATCTGTAGAAAAACTGCAGAAAAACTTCAGAAATAATCTGCAGTTATTTGGCCACTTTCTGCAGATTTAAAACTTCACTTTTTCTGCAGGTTTGAAACTGCAGTTTTTCTGCAGATTTGAAACTGCAGTTTTTCTGCAGATTTGACACTGAAGTTTTTCTGCAGAAGAGGAACTAATAGCAAAAAAAATATAAATTCGATAACTTAACAGTCATTTCAGCTGCCACTTTAGCATCTAGGAAATTTAGAGACATTATTTATTATCGTAAATTTACGAATAACTAATCTATACTTCATATGATTATACTCTTAGGTTACTTACAGTAGGGGTAGTTGTAATTCAACTTTATATACCTAGCCAATCTCTAAGCGTAATCTGTTTGGGCCCAGGTTTTGTATTTTGTGGATATCCAATAAAGTAATGCAACTGTTAACGTGCCTTTAAACAATCAATTGGCATAATTAGTTCTGCTCACTTATAACCCTTTTTTGTCCCACCCAAACACGTGCACAATTTAATAAGTGAAACAACATAACATTTTTTTGTCATATCTGCAGAAAATCTACAGATTTTACCTTCAGCTTGCTAAGCGTGAATAAACTGCAGAAATTCTGCAGATTTCATCATCAGCTTTTCAGCCAATCAACATACTTTGAAAAACAGTTATAATTTCCATAGTCCTAACTGCCTTTTCAAAACATATTGACAGTCTTAAAACTTCATTAGAACGTACAAGTAAACAAGTAGATAAAAGTTATCCCTTTAAGAACGGCAGTCAGGCTGAATTTGGTTATACTCAGGACTAGCAATTAAAAATAACCAAAAAAAAAAGCTGACTGGCTTATATAAATAAATCGTCTCACACCCTGGAAATGGAGGAAAAGTAGTTTGCTTCAGTTTTTCAGTGGCTTTTATATCCCCTTTTTAGTTTTAGTAGCAGTTGTGAAATAAAGATGTAAAAAAAAACCGTAAAGTTGTGTTGTGGTTTTTTTTATTAGAATTTTAAAACTGTTACAGACAACTTAAAAAAGAAGTAAGTTTGGGCATGGTGTGTGCTGTCAACATTTTTACTTAAAATATTAATTTCTGACTTGGACCAAAAAAATCGCGATCAACAATATATTAATTACCATAAAAAGTGATAATAATGATTTCCTACCTCCAAAGGGCGGTCGTTTGTTATCATATATCAATTCTTGTGACCGTTAAACATCTTGAAGTACCACTCAGTTTCCGTAATTTGTATACGGTTTGGCCACCCAGCTGATATCGAGGCTCTGGAACAAACGTGGCCAAAACTTAACGGAGAATTTCTTTCGTAGTAGGGAAACTGTCCTATAAAATTTTGTTTGCTGTCAACCACAAGGTATTGTAATCCTAAAACATTGCTTCAGCAAGTTAAAATACGTTTAGATAAGAAGCTTTTTTAATTTTGGGGGAAAGTTGCACTACACGATCGGTACTCTACTCCGTATTTAGGGCTGTGCTGTTAAGCCTATTTTTCCAGCGATAAAAATCGTAATATCAACTTAAAATTGAAACGCGCTGAAAATTACTTCCTTTTGGCCCCTCAATATTGTCAGCATGACAGTGGGACGTTCGAATTTCTTCATCTTTTTCCATAAAAATCCAATCCTCTGAATCCATAATAACCTAATCCTTGTATGTAAATCTCCACATTTACAAGTTTTCAAACTTTCCATCGCGGACGCATTTTCGGGTGCTCCTCTTCTGGAGGAAATGGGCGCTTTTCAGACACACCCGTCCTTAAAGGGTCAATAAACGTGATAACTTGCATAATCTAACATATTTTATATTATGGAGAGTTGTTGCATACATTTTCGTAAAATTCGTTTCTGCCAAGCTCTGAGAATGAACAATAACTGCAGAAGTTCTGCAGATTTTATCTTCGGCTTGCAGTTTACAACATTGGCAGAAATTCTACAGACTTTATTTTCACCTAGCTGAGAGCAAACAACAGACTGCAGAAATTCTCCAGATTTTATATTTGGGTTGCTGAGAGTGAACATCTGCAGAAATTCTGCAGATTTTACCTTCGGTTTTCTGAGAATGAACAATAACTGCAGAAATTCTGCAGATTTTATATTCACTTGCTGAGAGTGAACAACAAACTGCAGAAATTCTGCAGATTTTATATTCACTTGCTGAGAGTGAACAAACTGCAGAAATTCTGTAGATTTTATCTTTGCTTGCTGAGGATGAACTGCAGATAATCTGCAGATTTTTCTTCACTTGTTGAGAACTGCAGAAATTCTGCAGATTTTATCTTTTATTGCTGAAAGTGAACAACAAACTGCAGAAAGTCTGCAGATTTTATCTTCACTTGCTTAGAGGTGAAGAAGAAACTGAAGAAAATCTGCAGATTTTATCTTCAATTGTGGAGAGTGAACAACAAACTGCAGAAAATCTGCAGATTTTAGCTTCAATTGCTGAAAGTGAACAACAAACTGCAGAAAATCTGCAGATTTTATCTTCACTTGCTTAGAGGTGAAGAAGAAACTGCAGAAAATCTGCAGATTTTATTTTCGATTGCAGAGAGTGAACAACAAACTGCAGAAAATCTACAGATTTTGTCTTCACTTTGCTGAGACTGAACAACAGACTGCAGAAATTCTGCAGTTTTTCTGCAGACGCTTAAATTTTCTGCAGTTTTTCTGCAGAATATTTTTAGCTGGGAATTGCGGTAAATTTCTCGGAATTGAGAAGGAGGATGTTGACCTGCACCCCTGTGACGTCATGAAGGTGGGCGCCATTTTTTCTTTCCTTTCTTTCCTCCTATTCATCCGCCATTTTTATTTTCCTTCGTTTCTTCTTTTCTTTTTCCTGTTTTATTAAATTAGTATTGAATCAGTTCAAAAATGTTATTCTCGGCTGAGGCAAGATTCGAACCAGCGTCGGCTGGCTTATCGGATGAGTTAGTGACTAAAGTCCTAGCCCACTGAACCACGAAGACAAGTTATAAGGAAGGGTGGAGTTGTTGGTCTTAAAGATAAGATTGGAGTAGAAGGAGATGACATCACGAGGCACGGAGTTTTTAAAGGAAGTTGACTATTTAAAAAAATTACCTACGGGACTATTAATTTTAAAAAATTATATTTAAAAAATACTATTAAAAACAAACCTCTCTACAGGGTGCCATTACAGCACAAATAAGATTTAGCTAAGTAGCAGTCTTTTTATTTAAAAGAAGTCCCCCATCCCCACCTTTTAAAAATTACCTAAATAGCAGCCTTTTAAAGATGCCTCCCTCCCTACCCACCTTTAAAAAGTTTCACCTAAATAGCAGCCTTTTAAAAATGGCCCCTCCCCACCCCTACCTTTTAAAAAAAATTACCTAGATAGCAGTCTTTTTCTAGATGGTCCCCAAAAACTCTTTCCTCTAAAGTTAAGAAATATTACCCTCGCTAAAACTTAAGAAATAAAAATTATGGTACAGTCCTTGAATACTGGAAAAAGATGCAGTTATAATTTCTGTTTTAACCTGGTCCAGGAGGGTGACTTTAAATCCCCCTCCCTCCCCTTTATCAGATAACGATAGGGAGTGGGCTGTTGCTAAGTGGCGGGATACAGGTGATGAGCCGCACGTGTCTGGGCATGAAAATCTGCACAAGTGGTTACTAAGGAAGATACTCCCCTCCCCCTCCCCTCAACTAAACGATTCTTGCTTCTAAAACTTTATCACCCTTGTTAAAAACTTAAATATGGCACGGCCCTTTTAAAGTTAAGAAATAAAAAAAATTATGGTATACCCATTTAAAATAAAAAAAAATCATCTCTTTTAAAAATATTATTTCTGTTACAAAACTTTTCTGTAACACTTTAAGATTGAATAGTGGAAAAGACGCATTTTATTTCTCTTTTAAGTTGTACCAGGAAGTTGACTCCCCTTCTCCCTATCAAGGTAGCAATAGGAGGGTGACCAGCCATCGGAATTTCCCCCTTCAAGTGCACCTGACCCCTTGGCAACATGTCTGGACAACTGACTTAAAGCTGAGTTTAAGCCAAAAACAAGAAATACATTTTAGCACGGTAATAAAAAAAATGCGTAACAAACAAACAAACAAACAAACAAACAAAAAGACAGACAGACACTCAGCATCACTGACACACTGTAACAAATAAAAAAATAAATTAAAAAAAAATGACAATTAGTTCAGTGTAAAATATCTACCAGTCATCTAAAGATGGCCCCCTCCCCCCTCCCGCCCCTGCCAAACTAGCATTCATCTAAAGAAATAGATGAAGAAAGAAAGAAATATTATTCCACAGTCTTTGCAAGAAAATAAATATTATTACTTTAAAAGCCAAACTATGTGACCCAGGAAATGTCACTGGCTTCGCACGTGTTTTATTATTGCACACGCAGTTCACTACTTGCTGCGTATGTCAAGGGTGTATAAAAAAGCAATCAATCGTAAATAAACTGTTTTTGGTGGTTAATGATGGTGTCTGTTGTAAAAAAAAAAATGGAGATGAAAGATTTTATTATACAGTAACTGTGATCGCGTCGAAACTGCCATGCGTAAAGTTTGTTTATCCTAAGTGTGCATGGCAAAAGCCCAATGCGTGCGTCAAAAGCATATTTTTTACGCAAAAAAAAATTTAATTTGTAGTTAACAACTACAAACTGTCGTGGCGTTGTTGAAGTAACACTTTAGGTTACGATATCTGCTGTTGTGTTCATGACGACTGGTGCACATGAAAATAATTTATTTCGTTGCTATGCAAACCCAGTATACTAACTTTGTTTTAATTCGAGTTTAGCAACGCAATTTTTCTTTATTGTATTAGTCAGCTCTAGAAGGTGGTGTTGCTAAGGACTGTAGGGGAATCCTCGGATCACGCGACATGTAAGGGCTTGCACCCCCCCCCCCCACCCACGTTGACTCACCGATAACCGTGACCTATAAAACAGCGTCCCCCTCGGACTGGGGTTACCAGTTCATGCTTTGCTTTCAACCGAGTAACAACCTGATTTTCCCGCTGATTTTACACCTTACGACCGACCGGACTTCTCCCGATTTCTCCCCGACCCGACTGCTTCTTCCTACGGCTAAACTCCTACCGATCATGGCACGACGCACGGCACGACGATCACGGCTGGTATTCTTCATCATCACTTCTTCATTTTAAATCTCGTAGATGAATTCCGTTATTGCAAAAAGTTAGCTATGCTTGAAGTAATAATATACTGGTATTCATATTTTATTTTAATAGATTTTATTTTTTTTAAAACACTGAAAGCTAACTAGGACAGTTTTTTAATGTATGAAATTTGCACAACAGTGAAGCTGGTTTTAGGTTAGAAGTGTTATTTGAAAGTATGGTGATGAAAACTGAATAGGCCTACACAATTTTGTCGAATTGTGTCTGGAAGTGTGAAAAAGAATTTATTTTTTAAAACCGAATGCATTTACCGAACTGGATACTTAATGTAAGACCTAGCATTGGCCAATGTAGCGTTGACCAAACGTAGGGTTTTTTTTTAATTCAACAGCAAAATGAAATGATGTACGCATTTCTTTTTATTTTTAACTAAGTTTTATTTTATTAATTGAACATCAAAACTTTGGATGCTGTGAGTGTCGATATAAAACAAACAAAAAAACAAAGTGGTATGTTAACAAAAAATTGTATCTAGTATCGTCCCCCGGACACATCCCGATTTTGGCCGTGATCCGAGCACTTTTCATTTGTCCTGCGTTAGCAACACTGGTTTCGAGTGTACGCGGGAGAACACACATCCATCAGTTTAGGACGAACGTGTGTGACTAAACAGTTTTGACTAAGTTGCGATTTTTTTTGGCAAATAACTATTCGCATTTAGCAACGTAGATTTGTGTGTAGGCTAAAAACAAATTTATCGAACAGTTATTAGAACGGTTATTAACTGTTTTTGGTCGGATTTAACAACGTAGTTTTTTTTTAATTTGGCAGGAAAATAAAGCGTAAATTTGAACCTTCGCCCGAGAGCGAAGGTGAGTCGCCGGATTCTGGCAGTGTTTTACCAGTTGTTTTGTCAAACTATATGATGCAAACATTTGCTATGGACATTGATTGGACCGATATGGACATTTTTAACTCGCAACCCAATGACGTGCCATCCCTTTCAACCGACATGGAATTTTTCACCGATAGTGTTTGTGCTTTGGCCAACGGCCCCTTTAACCAAACCCAACCTGCGCAATTTATCGAATGTGAGCGCCCTCCCATCGAAACCAATATTGCTTTCGAAGTGTGCGACTCCCCCCCCCCCCCACCTTGTGTGCCAGTAATTAGTGCTCCGGAAATAAGTGCTTCAGAAATTTGTGCTTCAATTACCAGTGCTCCGGAAATTAGTGCTTCAAATACCAGTGCTTCAAATACCAGTGTTTCAAATACCAGTGCTTCAATTATTAGTGCTCCAGAAATTAGTGTAAATTATGCTGATTTTTTCAACGAGAGTTTCGTTGATTTTTTGTGTAGTCTGGCAAGGGAAACCAGCCTTCCCCCTTGTGAAAGTGTCCCTCCAAGATCAATTTCACCAAAGCCAGGTTGCTCAAGTGGTACGTTTGTAGATGATATTAGAGGTGCTATTAACAGACAACTACTTTAAATCGGCTATGGTGACGATTCCGACGATAACTACTATGATTCTACGCCTCCGAGTGTGCGCCCAACATGTGGCACTCCCGTTCGCACGCCAGCCTTTTCACTAGACTTGATCAATAAAGATCACTCTCCAAAATTTAAATTTAACATTGAAGATTTCGAGCTTAGATTTCTAGATCCGAGTCTCACTGCAAAGCCAGCCGAGATACCACGCAATGTTCGTGATTCGTTCGATCACGTGGTTAGGCTCATCAAACCAGTAAATATCGATGTTGACAGAAGCCGAGTTCGACTGGTATTGGAAAGTGATCAGTTAGAAAACGCAATTTCTACTGATTTCATGGATCATGACAAGTTAACGGGAGATGTCATTTTAGAATTTTTAGAAAGCCACTGCCAGTCTAATGACCAGTTCGATTTCACCCTCCCCCTTAATTTGTCAGGCCAAAACACCACGGCAGCGCCAAAAGGAAAGGGTTGGTCGGAAATTCGAGGCTCACGTAAGAGAACTATTTTGGATTTGGATGTGTGGGCTCGCAGCAAGAAAACTGTCATCACTATTAAAAACACTGACAATCTCTGTCTGGCCTGGGCTATAGTTGTTGGGGTCGCCTTTGCCAATAAAACTCGTTTTCCTGGGAATGACCTTTTTAAAAACAATTACGACCAGATCCGTAGGCCCAATAACTTAGCTTAAGGTGACACAGCTATCGAATTACATCACGCCGCAAATGTACCATTGCTACCGTGCGGACTGGAAAAAGTCAGCATTTTTCAACAACATTTAGGTACAGCATTTCGCATAGTTGTGTACAGTGCCGAAGTAAATTTTTCAGTTGTTTTTGACGGGGCTAATGGCGGAGAAATTGTACCATTACTATTTCATCATAACCATTTTGACGTCATTACTTCCATCGCCGGCTTCTTTTCTATGAGCTATTCATGCAAGACTTGTTTAGCAACATACTCTAATGCATGGCAGTATATTTGTCCAGGAATGTGTAGTGCATGCCACAGTAGGGACTGTGACCAAAGAGTCAAGTCTTAAAATGCAATGGCTGCTATCGCTACTTTAGAGGGCCGAACTGTTTGAATAACCACACTACAGGACACTGTAATTCCATTCGTCGCTGTGGTAACGTGGGTATCCTGAACATAAGCAAGACATCCCGTGCTACACAACAAAGTGTAGTAACTGCAAACAGAATGTTACTGAGGATCATCAATGCTACATCCAGCAACAATCACCTGACGACAGACCACCCAACATTTATTTTTATTTTGACTGTGAGTCGATGTTGCTATCAAACGGAACACATGTAGCAAATCTCGTTATTATGCAAGACGATGAAAGCCAAACTACCACATTCAAGAACGCAACAGACTTTTGTGATTTTGTTTTCTGAAAAGATTGTGGAATTAAACCCGAACCCACCCCCGCAACTGGTCCTAAACAAAAAAAGCGCAAGACGATGCCTCCTATTAGAGTAATCCTGAGTTATTACGGCAAAGGATATGACCATTTTTTAATTCTTAAATATATGTTAAATCACTTCATCCAACCCGACGTGGTTTATCAAGGTGCCAAACTCTTAAAACTGGAGGTAAACTTTGGGCGGGTTTACTTACCGTTTTATCGATAGCCACTCGTTTCTCCAATGTAAACTATCAGCCTTGCTCAAAATGTTTGGCTTCGATGACGTAGTCATTAAAGGCACATTCCCTCACTTGTTTAATCGCCCTGAGAACCAGGATTATGTTGGTGGTCTCCCCGAGCCTTGATGGTTCGCACCCGAGTCACTCCCTGCAGATGCTAAAAATTCCCTTGAAGATTGGCACCAAAGTGAGACCGCCCGTTTTATTTCTGACCCCACTGTTGTTTACAATTTGCAAGAGGAGCTTTTCAAATACTGCCACGATGACGTAACTGTGCTGCGATTGGCTTGTCAGAAATTTAAAACCCTCTTTGAAGAAGTAACATCTGTCGACCCGTTCCACACCTCGTTCACCCTTCCTGGGGCCTGCCATAAAGCCTACCGCACAAATTGGTTGGCTGAAGACAGCATCGCCATCTTACCTGTCTCGGCTGGCCCTAGGAAAGATAGCGTACTTGCTCAAGAGTGGATTCTTTGGAAAGGGCACAGGCGTAATATCACGTTCAAACACTCGAGGAACGGTGGCGAGGAGAGGATCGGGCGCTACTACGTCGACGGATTCCACAGTGCTTCGCAAACTGTTCTCGAGTTTTACGGCGACTTCTATCACGGGAATCTCGCCAAATACCTCGCAGCCACGTTCAACCCTCTGCTAAGATCAACCATGGGGGAGCTTTATGAGTGCACGCTTGACAGAGAAAGCTACTTACGCTCGCAAGGCTATACAGTAGTCACCATGTGGGAGTCAGATTTTCTACAAATGAAAAACACCGACCCAGCCCTACACTATTTTCTGTCAACCATCACAGTGAAGCCACCATTAAACCCCCGCAACACTTTCTATGGTGGCCGAACGAACGCCCTAACACTACGTACTGTAGCCGAGCCCGGACATGTCATCAAATACATGGACGTATTGTCAGAGTATCCATTCATTAATAAGACAGGAAAAATGCCTAAAGGCCACCCCACTGTTTTGAAAAACACTCCATACGACTCATTAAAACACTATGGCTTGTTTTATGGAATCGTCCTACCCCCACAAGACCTCTACCACCCTGTACTTTCCATTCGATGTGCAGGGAAGCTCATGTTTGTCCTGTGCAAGGCATGTGCAACAACAAACCACCAACTGCCTTGCCACCATAATGTTGTGGATCGAGGTACTTGGTGTACCCCCGAAATAGATGTCGCCATCACCAAGCGGTACCGTATCATTACCACATTTGAGCTGTGGCATTTCACCGAAAGTGTCCAGGCGAGCAAACCAGACGACCCTAATCAACTACTGGCCTATTCACTGAATATGTGGATACATTCTTAAAGGTAACTTTTAAAAAAAAAACAGAAAATATATATTATTTCTTTAAGGTTTCACTTTTCTATCAAACAGTAAAAGTAATTATTGGTTTAAAAAATGTTCTATCAAACAGTAAAAGTAATTATTGGTTTTAAACAAATGTCTATCAAACAGTAAAAGTAATTATTATTATTATTTATTCAGTTAACTTTTTTTTTACCTTGTTGTTGTTTTTCCCCAGCTTTTAAAATATTTTTTTTTTATTGTTAATATATTTTTTAAAACATTCTAGCTCAAAACCGAAGCTTCGGGGTACCCCCCTTGGACTGCTGGCGACCCCGCACTAGAGGCCCAATACAAGGATGACTTCTACCAAGTTGAAAGAATTCGACTGGACCCCGACAACGTTAAGCCAAACCCAGGACTGCGGAGTCTCGCAAAGCTCTGTTTAAACAGGTAATTAAAATTGATTGTTTTTTTTTTATTTTTCTAACTGGATTTTTTTTTGTTACCACAATCTACAATGTTTATTTTTTTCAGTTTCTGGGGGAGGTTTGGCATGCGTGACAACTTGACAACAACCGAATACGTCACAATGATGGCAAGGTGGCAGCAGCTGCTCAACAGTAAAGAGTACGCCATTACCAACGTAGTGCTGGCCAACACAGAGACACTCGTCGTCAGTTATTCAAAGACTGCCGAATTCGTCATGCCGAGTAAACATACAAATGTAGTCATTGCAGCATTTACGACGGTGCTCGCAAGGCTGCATTTATACAAGTTCCTGGACCTTGTTGGCGAGAATGCTCACTACAGTGACACTGACAGTATCCTGTACAGCGACTCTGTAGGGAAGGACCCCTTAAACCGTATGTAAAAGACTATCTAGGCATGCTGACGGACGAGTTGGCATGTCATGGTCCTGACGTCACCATCACTGAGTTTGTATCTGGAGGACCCAAAAACTACGCCTACCGTTTGAGTAACGGGAAGACTGTGTGTAAAGTTAAAGGAATCACGCTCACCTATTCAGCATCACAGCTCCTAAACTTTAATACTCTACGTGACTTCATTGTTAACACCGACCGTGTAGTGATTGGCTACATCTACAATCACTAGGGACAAAGCAACTGCTAGCCTGTTCACAAAAGACACAGTGACATCGTATAAATTTGTGTATGACAAGAATGTGCTTCTGTGCGATGGGTTGCTCTTTTGGTTACCTGTACAGAATTGATGAATGTTTAGCGGCGCTATTGTTTGGTGATGATGATGTTGTTGTAAATAGTGCATACGTTTTTTTTTTTAATGTGTGAATAACTTTTTAAAACTTGCAAGCAAACTTTTCAAACCAAACTTAAATTTGTAACTTAATTTCCATCATGCGTTTTTTTTTTATTGGCAAGCATAACTTTAACTTGTAAACAAAATTTTTCAAACTTTTTAATCTGTAACTTAACTTTTTTTTAATTTGTGTAAATTTATTTGCTAACTTTTAACTTAACTTTCACAACAAACTTTTTAAAATTTGTAATTTAACTTTTTTTACTTGTGCAAAATTATTTTGAAAGTTTTCAAACTTTTTTAAAATTTGTAACTAGAATTTTATTTTCAAACTTAGAAACTTTTTTGCAAACAAACATTATTCAAACTTTTTTTTTTGCAAACTTATCTTTCAAACAAACTTTTTAAAAAATTAGTAACTTGTGCAAACTTTTCAAAAACTTTTTTTACCTTGTGTTTTTAAAATGTAAATAATTTTTCAAACTTAGAAGAAACTTTTTTTAAATTAGTAATCATTTAAAAACTTTTTTTATTTGGTGTTTTTTTGGTAATTTTTTTTAAACTTGTGTTTTTAAAATGTAAATATTTTTTCTAACTTGTGTTGTACATATTTAATTTGTGTAAATTATTTTTTAAACTTATTTTTTTTTTATTTCTAACTTAGTTTTTTTTTTAATTTGTGACTTAACTTTTCACAACAAACTTTTTTTGAAAACTTTTTCAAATCATTTTTTTTAAATTTGTAACTAGATTTTATTTTTTAAACTTGCAAACATTTTTTTCAAACTTGTAAACAAAAATTTTTTTTATTTTTTATTGCTAACTTTTTTAAACTTGTGTTTTTAAAATGTAAATATTTTTTTTTTCATTGCAACTGAACTGATTTTTAAAATTTACTGTACACTTGTTGATAATCAATGCATACCAGGGTTATTCAGATTTTATTTTAAACTTTTTAAAGTTGCAAACTTTTTTTTAAATTAAAGTATTCCAATTTAATTTTTTAGGCATAGGCCTACTAGTCATAACTAAAATCCACTGTCTTGATTATCTTTTTTTTTTAATAAAAAACTTGTTCAACCTGAAAAAAAAAACTGCATCTCATTTATAGTGTAAGTTAGCTTAGACTAGTTCAACAATTTCATTTGCTTGCTGACAGCCAAAGTGTGAGGATGGATGCTGATTTTCAATCCCGTCTTAAAACGCCAAGTAACATTTTAAATGCTGGTGCATCACAATGTGGAAAAACATGTCTCTTTTCACAACTATTAATTCATGGAGATGAAATGTTTACTAAAAAGTTCAATCGTATTGTTTGGTGCTACGGTGAATATCAACCAGCGTATACTGAATTGGAAGCAAAAGTACCTGGAATAACATGGATTGAAGGCTTGTTATCAGAAATTTATTCAAGTTTTTCCCCCAGTGATACAAATTTATTAATTTTGGATGATTTATTGAGCGAAAGTGACGTCACCGTGTCAAAATTGTTTACTAAAGGTTCCCACCATCGAAATCTAAGTTATTTTCATGGTACAAAATTTATTCTTTAAAAGTAAAGAAAGTAGAACAATTAATTTAAATGCACACTACTTAATTCTCTTTAAAAATCCACGCGAACGGTCACAAATTGCTCATTTGGCACGACAGGTGTATCCTGGTGAGAGTAAATTTCTCATGGAAGCTTATTCCGATGCAACAGTCGAAGCGCACGGGTATATAATGATTGACTTTATGCAAGATACGCCAGAACAACACAGGCTCCGCACAGGAATACTTCCACAAGAGCAGCAGTATGTCTACGTCAGAAAATAGTGCTTTGCCAAGCGCAAGTAAGAAAAAGCTGGCTTTTGGCATTACTTAAGTCTGCATAATAATTTATGCAATAGCATTATTCGTAATGGACCTAGAAAATTGAATTAACTTACCCCATCCTGAAGTAAACACTTATATTACTTACAAATATAACAAGACGGGTCATTTGAAAGCCAGATATCGAACAGAGCAACATGGGTCTCTCTGCTCGCTTGCGCTCCGGTATTAAAACTGTTGTTGAAAGCATCTCCAAAACGACGAAAAACTATACTGCAAGCGGGAGGTAAAGACATTGTGTATTCGTTGTGCGAATGTTGCCAGAATGTATTAAAAGGTAATGTCAACCTCACACCCCAACAGAAACGCAAATTAGTTAAATATAAGCGTCCAATACGCCAACTGGCAGATCGTCGTTTGAACTTGGCCAGGAAACAACACATTTTAAATCAGGAGGGAGGATTTATTGGGCCGTTATTATCTGTACTAGCCCTAGTACTTGGTGGAATTTTAGGTTTACGATCATAATGGCACACTTTCAAAAATTAGCATTAGTCCCCGTCGATCGTATTGGTAGTACACTTCCTGCTCAAAAACCAAAGCCTTACGGAATTGCAGTCTCATCCATCAATAACGAACTCACTAGAATACTTAGTGATGAGTCCTTAGATCCTCAAACGAACTCCGATCTTTATCAACAAACTTTCCAGCGTTATCTTGTATATCAGCGTGCGAGGCCTACCGACATCCCTCCTGCTCAACCATCGACTTCAAGTACACAGCCGGCGGCACCTGCTCCACTCCCCCCCACCCCCTCTTCAGACGAGGAAGATGATTATCTACCTGGCACTAATAAAATCGAAAGGAAAATTTACATAAACAGTTTGCCTGAAGATGAAATTGCAGTTAAAGATATTCTTAATAAAATGAATGAGCATCCAGAAATTATATCATGGTCCGCCAAAGGTGAAATTATGTATTTAAACAAGATTGTACCCGGATCAAACGTTACTGCGCTCGTTAAAGACTTACTTTCGCCGAATACTGCAGAACGCCCCATAGGATGGCAACACATGGCCCGTGCTATTGGATCATTAGAAAACACTAAGCCTAAACGGAAGAAGCAAGTTTTAACTACCCCTAGACATCAATCTATCCCCCACAGTACAATAAAAAAGAGACTGCGTTCACAAAGAACAAATCCTTATGCTAAAGTGTATAAAACATGGGAGAAACATTAATTGTGTAAATGTGAATAAGAAAGTTCACTGTGACACATTTTTTTGACATTTTTTTTTATTTTTACATTTTTTTTATTTTACAATAGGTAAACAGGATTGCATATTTTTACAATGATTGAGAATACAACGTATGACGTGTGTATTCTTGACAACAATTTTATCATTTTCATTACGATTCTTGGTATAATAATTTTCAACAATATTCTTCATGCTGACGCCGTTTGCTCGTAACTATAAATAAAACCAACAGTGTGCACCACAGGCGTAACTCCTCTTTGCTTGAATTGGTACGGTATTGTGCATCCATCTCGGTGAATTTTTTCTTAAAAAATCGACGAAATAATGCGAATAGTAACATGGGGGTCGTCCGTAAGAATCAAAAAATTTCGGCACACTTGTCTTTTGCTGGGAAATAAAATGCGACCCAATGGGTTCCAGGTTGAGTGCTATCGTCAGTGTTGCACACTATTGCTGTAGGAAATCGATTTAAAGATACGGGCAATAAATCGGACGAGTAAACACCGGTGAAAAATTTGTTGTCGAATTACAGTTCTTCAGGATAAGTCTAATCTCTGTTGTATCCATTTTATTATGAAGTATGGTCGAACATCACGTGACGGTTTGATCAATTTCTAGCATGTTGTCAAACTTTGCTAAAATAATGCAGTTTACTGAAACGGGTAAGCCAACTCTGAATCACAGTTCGACTCTTAAATTTCCCTGCTTTATAAGATTAAGATAATCTGAGCAGCAAAGGTCAGGCGTGAAATCGTGCATCAACAACGTGAAGCCTAAGGGGTAAGCCTGCCTGGAAATACCATTGCCTCCTTTTTCCAAACAACCAAACAGCGTAAGGTAACTTTCAATGTATCTGTTTTCTCCAAAATGAGGTTCCAGTGGTTTAAATGGCAGCTGTTCACCGTCAATGTTTATTCCAATGTAGCCTACGTTAAAATGTTGAAAATTAAAAGGATTTCTTGCATAACTTGCGTTAAATGCTGCGGAATCAACTAGGCCTAATACCATTCGGCGTGGTAACGAACCCAAAAAATATTGTCTTTATTTATGTTGAGTGTTCCATGGGGTATAGAAAAAGTCTTCACTTCCACTCTATTAAGTGGATATTTTGCTGTGGCTGATTGTAACGTTTGGCTATATGCAATTTGCACTGCCGGTGACAGAGTGGCTTTCCTTATGCTGAGTGTAGCTTCTTGACTTTTGACTTTATAATCAGTATCTTGTTCGGATGACATTAAACAGAATGCATTAGGACTTCTCCAGAATCGGAATCTTAAACTAGTGTTATTGAGCATGTAACGATCTTGGTGAAGCAAATCAATGTGTAAACCTCTTTTCATTTCAAAACTGCGTGAATTTGCGGCAATTCATTGACGCGTATTCCATCCTGTATTAATTTGGGCGCCAGCAACTGGCGGGATCGCGTTCATTGAGTCGAGTCTGCCTGGTGTATCGTCTGCCCATAATTCTGCAGCTAACCAGCTCTTCTTGGCTTCTTCACTATGATTTAATAATGTTTCGAGGTAAGCTCCGTACGCATACGTGTTGCTCCCACCACTAATCAGCCTATCGGATAAAGTGACGTCAATTTGGCTAAACAATGAATGAAAAAATGAATTGCAAGGTTCACAGCGCTGTCATCATCTAGGGCCGTACCGTCTGCTTTGATAATTCTCGCACGTATGTATAACTGTGTATTGCTCAAATCAATAGCCTCACTGGATGCAGGAATTTGAAACTCAATAGGTCCCGTATCACTAATGTTGGCCGTAGGAAGGTAAGTCACCCACGACCCCTTTTGTATCTGCGTTTGTGTGGCAGGCACCGCAAAAATGTCCAGTTAACTCTTGCAGCATTCTGCAGATTTGTGATGAAGTAACGCCATCTCAAGATGTAAAAATGTCGTACTTTGCTCTAGCACGGCTGCGCTTTGAATGAGGTCCTCCAGTCGGATGCTTCCTTTTAAGTCCTTTTTTCCGGCCGTCATCTACTTGATCTTTAATGTAAGTTGCAGCATCAACCGCCAGTCGACGACCCATATTTTGTAAGTGACTTTTGGCGCTGTCTTTGATGTCTGAACCGGCCACTGCATCGAGCGCCACATTGGCTCCAGTTCTAGCAAGAGCATGGCCTACGTGTGAAGCGCCACGTTTTATTAAAGGCATTGCGAAACGAAACAGATGCCCGAAAATGCTACCTAAACCGAAGCCCCTCTGCACCCGGCTTCCCCTGTAGTACAGCTGATTACTTCCACCAGCTTGTTCCATATAATATTTAACGTAAATATTAGGATCGGCGTCGTGCGGGACTGTTATGTTTACTCAACTGAAGCTGGGTCTAAAATGAAGCTTACAACACACCTTACCTTGTTGAAATACTATCTGTTCGCCGTGATCTGTGCGAATATCGATCGCAATTGAGGGAATACTATTTCGTGAAATCGGTATGTAATCTGGGGTAGGGAACCTGTACACTAATAAATTTCCGGGGTTGCCGTATAGGGGGACAACTCGTAACACTTGAGCCTGCGTGTCTCCAATAATTTGAGGCAGGATGATATCAGTGTACACTGTACATACCATTCTTTACATCTGCTGAGTAAGTACCACTAACCACCCTCTTTAAATACTGAATGGAAAATCCTAGCATTTGAGCCAAGTTTTCGTTCAACCACAAGTAGGCCTACCTTTCAGTTTCGACAGTAATACTGCCGTTAAAGTTTTTTTTAATTTTTATGTTTTGCTGCCCAAGTTCCGACAATGACTAGTGAATAGCTTCAATAATGTCTTTAACAGTTTTGTAGTAGCCTATAGCCTACTAGCAGTCTTGCTTCCGATGAATGATTGGTCTTTGCTGCATTTTCAGTCATGTGTGAAAAAACTTGCGCAGGTTGATCTATCGCTCTATCATAATTCCAGGAATTGTTGGTTTCAATCGATTCCCGCAACGGGTGTTGTAGGCGGCATGCCCTCTAATCTGTTACCCTCGTAAAATTCGATCATATTGTTTGATTCGTCGATATTAAACCAGGAGTGGGGCATAAACATTTCAGTGAGTGCAACTTCCCACTTACCGCTTAATTCTAAAGTATAAGCGAGAGGCATAATATAACGTGACATACTGCCTCCATTTTTAACGTTGGAAGGGGGGGGGATTGAGGCTTAATGGCGCGTCGACAACTTGGTCATTAGTGCCAACCTCAGTCACAGTGCAGTGGTCCGGGTCGCCACTGCACCACACACCGCACCACTGCACCGTTGGAAGGTAAAATTACGTAAAAGCTCTCCATTATGATTTTACTAAGGAAGAAGCATCAATCCAAGAATTCATAGACTTTGGATAGCCCGTCCACTTGACGAACACTTGGTTTATACCTTTACATTTTTGGCGTTTCAAAACTTTTTCGATAAGATAGAGTTGGTCTTTATCGACTCGCACTTTTTGTAATTCTTGCTCGTAAAATGTGCCCAAAATCAGTTCGCCATTAGAATTTTTAACTCTGTATACAGCCGGTCTTCTAGGTATTCTGCTCGCTATTTAAACACTTCTTCTGTCCAGTTTGGGAGATAACCTTTATCGAAGATGTGCTTTAGCTTACTGATCCTAACGCTATCACCAATCTGATATTTATAGTCGGGGGTGGGAGTTTTTTCATGACGTCATTGCCGTACAAGCGCTAGCACACTGCTGCCTCGTTGTCAGCGTTGACATCGATCGGTCGCATTCCAATACTCTTGTGATGTGTACGATTGTAAGAGCTAACCAATTGTTTTAACACTTCGGTGTAACATAGCGTGTTTTTGTGCGTCAAATACCGCCACATGCGAGGTTTCAGTGTTTTATTATAATGTTCTACCACCGCCGCTTTTTTCTCTCCTTTAGCTGTGTAAAATATAATATTATTTTTCTTAAAGAAATCACTAAGTGCCTTGGATTCAAATTTTCCGCCCATATCCGTATTTAATTTGGATGGCTTCCGGCCGTCTTTAAAAATGATTTGAAAGGCTTTCAATACTGTGGCAGTTTGTTTATTTTTTAAAGTCACAACCCAGGCGTACTTGGAGAGCACGTCGATTACAATGAGTAAGTAGGCAACGTTTTGGTTGTATTTAGCCAACGATTCAACATCCACCAAGTCTGCCTGCCATAAATAATCTATACCCCACGAAATAGATTTGTTTCTCGGAAATGTCTTTCTCAAAGGATTGTGCAAAGTGTAGGTTCGTTCACCCTGTAGAAAGTCTAAAGTTTTTTGCTAGCGAATCCCCGCTCGCTTTTCTTAAAGCATCAATCCCTCCCAAACTCCCTGGCAACTGAGCAGAATAATAAACTATTTTCGGTTTGGCTGCTATGGTTTAAATGAAAATTGTGTGCGAGTAATATTAGTTTTATCCAGTTGTCCAGATTGCCCAGGGGTGGGGGGGGAGGGGTGGCGACCATCTTTAAAGACTGGTACTTAGGTAATTTTTAAAAAGGTGTGGGTTTGGGGGGAGGGGGAGGACATCTTTAAAAGACTGCTAGCTAACTTAATCTTATTTGTGATGTAATGGCAGCGTGTAGAGAGGCTTGTTTTAAATATTATTTTTTAAATATAATTTTTTTTTAATTAATAGTCCTGCAGATAATTTTTTAATTGTCAACTTCCTCTAAAAACTCCATGCCTCGTGATGTCATCTCCTTCAACTCCAATCTTATCTTTAAAACCAACAACTCCACCCTTCCTTCTAACTTGTCTTCGTGGTCCAGTGGGCTAGGACGTTAGTCACTAACTCATCTGATAAGCCAGCTGACGCTGGTTCGAATCTCGCCTAAGCTGAGGAAAGAAATTTTTCAACTGATTCAATTCTAACTTAATAAAACAGAAAAAGAAATAGGAAGAATATGAGGAAAGAAAAAATGGCGCCCACCTTCATGACGTCACAGGGGTGCAGGTCAACAACCTCCTTCTCAATTTTAGTTGATGTCATTGGCATTTCTAGCATGGTAGTGAGCACTTGATGGTGTCCATACGTTCTTAAAACACTTCTTTTGTAACATTGGCCGCCATTTTTTTATTATGCATCCAAGTTCGTTCTTAAACAATGGACGTGTGACTTCACTTTTCACGAAAGCGTAAGTTTTTGGTCTAATTGGTTCTAAATGAGTTTTGTAAGTAAAAGAAAGTACACTAAGTAAAATTCAGGGCACGTGCCGAACACTTTCAGGGCACTCTGCTAATTTATTTATCTGAAAATTTTACTAGAATACTGTTTAAAGCATTGCCTTTTTCTAGTTTTTAAGTAGAGTACATTGTTGGCTTTGTGACCATAAAACTGTACTTCCTTTATAAAAATGGTAATCTATTAATGAGAACGACAGGTACGTATTTAAGCAGCACACATATCTTTGTAAGATGTGAATGTTAGATGAGGTGAAAATACTAGCCCTAGTGTTTGTGATAGGACTAATTAATTACACAAATACGGAATTGATTGTTGTTAAAGACTATACAACTGAGCAGTTTTGTGAAGTAGTATTTCCGCATAATCGTGTACTTCCAGCTGCAGCTTCTGGCCGAAACTGCATCAATACTATGAGATACGTTAAAATTGTGCCCATGATCTAGAGAAAAAAAGAAAAAAAAATATTTAACATGTTAATAACATAAGTACTTTGTACAAGTTTAATTAATTGGAATCTATTTTCGAAGTTTGAAGTAATGCTTCAGAGTAGATTTGTGTGTTTAGTACAAAAGACACGAATTTCATATTTTAAACACAGCACATACTAAATTTCGATAAGAAATACATGGTTAGACATATCCGTCAAATTACAGTACCACTACCTGGTAAATTGTGCCTGCCATTTTGTACCGTAATGCTTTGGTTGCATTCTACAGCCTAATGATTAGACATGCAAACCTCTTTCAAATGTAATGATAGAAAACATGACACCTTACAGCAGAAAGCCAATACTTCTCATTCAGATTAGGTTTCGATTTAGAACTATGCCTTCATTTTTATGGTGGAAAGAATTGGAAACAAATTACCAGCGATTTTCACCACAGTTTGACAGAAATTATTAAGAGCCTATAGTTTACATGTCTTTTAAGTAATAGAGTGTAAAATTGTGTACATCAGTTCTCGGTAACATTAGGACATATAATTTAGTTAGACTCAGCCTACAGTCACTAAAGTAATATTGCGAGTGATAAAATAATCTACTGTGCTATGCATTAAAATACAAACAAGTGCGAAGTGGAAACATTAAAACAAACAACAAATAATTTTTTTCTTCTGAGTTACAGAAGAAAAGTGAAATACGCTATTGGGTAATCATCTAGGTTCTTTTTATAACTCCCTTTTAATAACAGATCGACTAATGGTCCAGGTGTATATAAGGACAAAGACGTAACTAACTGACAGCTGTTTCATGCTTCGAGAGAAAAAACTCACTTCTCTAGAAGGGAACAATCATTAGTTTGGCATGAGACGTCTTACACAATTGTAGGAATGCAGACATGGATTGGTACTGCAAGGTTATGGTAATGATTGACTGACTTCTATTGTTCTAAAGTACGTCTAAAGAAAGCCTCTCTCTGGCCTTGCCGTGCTGGAAACACCGGGCCTCGTCAGATCACCAAAGTTAAGCAGAATTGGGCCCGATTGATAGTTTGGTGGGAATTCGGTTCCTGCAGTTCGTTGGGCAGTTGACCAGAAGTGGCTAACGCTCGCTGAAACTCTTCGAACCCTTTGAAAGAAATCCGATCTGGGATTTATTTGACGATTTACTTCGCTCCTCGAGTTATCGTGCTAAACCCCTTTGTAAAACGCATGGTTAGACTTACCTGTTTTTTTGACATAAGTAATAGGATTTTTATCGTACCACTAAGGTTGATGTTGAAAACACAGAAAAGCACAGGTCGTGATCAGTCACCAATTACTCAAAAACAATTTCTTCAGAAACAAATTCCTTCAGAAATGCTTACCTTGATGCAACAAAACAACGTAAACTGTTTAAAAATAAGGTTTAATAAACCATGCCATTGTGCAAATAAAAACACTGCTGATGATTCGTACCATTTGTTGTGAACTCGTGGTACTTAATAGATCCATATTACACAGTTGGAAACAACAATGAAACATATCTTCAGACAAGTTCAGTATGTGCCACACTCCTCTGTAACTGTAAGTCGTAGTGGAAAAGGATGAATTTTCAAAGGTGGGTTATCACTTTTACCCATTTATTTTTAGGAATTAAAGCAACAAATTAAAACAGTTCGAGACTTGCTTCCAGTTTGGGTCATTATTTATTAATGTTAATGATAAAAAAAAACAATACCTGAAACTGAAGGAACACGTACGGGAAAATACATTACATTGGAATGAGTGGGCAAAATGGTGAACATGAAAATACACCCGTCATTTTGGCCGAGTGAAATGGGAGTTATCATCCATTGGTTGAGCATGTTGTGAAAATAAAGTAAAATACAGTGAATGGGAAAATACTGAAACTCATACGTGGGAAAAAAGAATAAAAAGGTTACTTACGGAAAGAGTGTAGATTAAAAAACGAAAAATAAATACTGCCAATAAAGTGACAGGAAGGCTTGTCTCATAATGAAATTTTTGGTGTTTTTGTTAGCAGATTTAACCTTCGCCACCAAAATAAAGAGTGATTTAGAGGAAATCGGGCTTCTTCACTGGTAATTTTTTTAATTCTCTAGCGTACACCTTGTATTGTATTGTATTGTTTAAAGCCCCAGTATAACAAAAACGATCATTTTTATGCCTAAAGGTGTACATTATTATGTTATTGAAAATTTGTCAATAGTTCCATACAGTTAAAATATGCTTTTACGTGTAATACATTCCATATGAAAACTGCTTTCCGTATAAAACTCGATGTAATGTGATTCTGCAGAGTCTGATAAGTCTAGAGCAAAGAGGACAAAGTTTCACGCCTATGTGATATGTACATACGCTAATATTAAGAAAAATTGGAAATTAGCTAATTTCCAATTTTCCTTAATATTATTTCTAGCGATGTATGTCTATTTATGTACATACGCAGCATGTTATTCAACCCTATTTTTAGTTTGTTTGCGTTGTTTTGTTTTAATGTTCGTCAAAACACTTCTGAAGGAAGAATAGGAGTGATGGGAATAAATTGCTTTGAAAATTCAGATTTACTTTACAATTTCTTAGACTTCAGGACTGTAATTATTACAAATGATAGAAGCTGTTAATCTTTAAGGGACTAAATCATATGGTAAAAGATCACAGGACAGAGAAAATACTATGGCCAAGCACGCAACGCTAGCTTTGTGAGGGATCATCGAGAAAACCAAAATCGAACAAAGCTGGTAGGCACCACCCAGTGGTCAGCATTCTCATCTATGAGCCAACTGAATACTGGATCGAATCCCACGACCAACAAGTAAATGTGATGGTTAAAAGATATAGAATTAACATAATCGTTGTAATACAAATGAAAGGACCAATTACGTCATTTCTTCCTTTCATGGCCCTGGAACTACGGAGTTTGCAGTAAAACGTTTTAAGAAAAAGGTAAAGCCGAATTAGAAAATACAAGCGATGAAGTTTCTGAAAGTTTTAAATAGATAACACCCAATTTAGGTGCTGCATAATACGCCACCTAAAAATGAAAAAGTAGCACAGGAACAACATTTACGTGATCTTCGTAGTAATTGTGTATCTTTACAAAATCAATTCTTCGTTCTTAGCAATTGCAAAACATGTTAACCTAAACTAAAATAAAAATATGTGTTCAAGCCATCTACTTTTTTCATGTATGGATTATGTAACGTAAGTGGTTTATTTATCACAAAGTAGGACCGTTTTTATTTGCAAACAGTTTATTTATCCACATTGTATCCCTACGTCCGTAGGATTTCTGTTGGTTATATTACATTATTATGTTACATGTATTACATATTAATGTGATTCAAAGTCCTAAATTTATCCAACACTAAAATAAAAAAGCATAACAGCAACATAAACGATTCATTGAAGCACTATTTTGCCAATACCTATATTTTTACAATACCTCTATATCATTTCATTAGTATTATTGTTTTTTATTATTTTTTAATAACCAGTTTTTTCTTTCTTTCTTAATCTATTTAAACCCTGTTAGGCCCATAAGAGTATTGGATAGCTGATTAAAAGTCCAAGAAATGTAATATTGCGTATTCCGCATTCCATAACAATTATTTACTAAGGGTATTTCAAATCTCAGACTTTACTTCTTATCTATATGTTGTTTTTTTTAAATAATTTACCTTGTGTTCAGATTTAAAATAGTTATTTATAGTCAGGTAAAAGATAGGCCGAGCCTTGCGCTGAGGTATAACAAAAGTTTTTTTGCTGGAAGTTGGCCTTCTCCATCTCCATGCCCCTGGCCAGAATGTGGATGATGCCACCGTGGCATCTTTGGGGCATTGTTTTAAGAGGCATTTTTTAAAATGAAGGTCAAAGGTCAAAATCGGTGTCCAAAAGACAGTTTCTTTGATTTAACTTCTTATCGATAAACACAGAATCCAAGTCTAACACGAAATTAAACTGTCTTCAGGAAAGGTCCCATGTAATTTGGACGTAAAGTTAGCCCTTGTGGATCAAATTTGTCTTTTTATGACAAATTGACGGAAAATAGTACATTTAGTATTACAGTGTGTAACATTCCTGACTATGCACCTTTGCTTTTACCTCTCTAATTACCCTAGACGGACACACTTAGGCTCTTCTGAAAGGTTGAGATGTATTCTTTCCAGCAATGCGAATCACAACTGTTTATATTAAATAGTGACCGTCCTACGCACATTGAAAGGTGTTGTTTTAATATCGTAACGGCGAAAGAATATGCTGATTTTCGATTTTAATGTGTCCCTGTGAGCTATCTAATTAGCTTAGATGGACATACTTTGGCTCTTCTGAAAGGTGGTGATGTATTCTTTCCATCTATGCTAACCACAATTGTTTATATTAAATAGGGGACCATCCTACACTAATTGAAGCATGTTGTTGTAATGACGTAAGAGGCAAAAGAGAATGGTGCTAATCTATTTCAAAGTGTTCCTATGAACTACCTATTAAGCCTAGAAGGACATACCTAATCTCGTATAAAAGGTGGTGATGGATTCTTTCCACCAATGCTAATTATAATTATGCATCTTTAATGACGTAGCGGAGAAAGAGAATAGTGATTATCTATTTCAAAGTGCTACTATGAGTTATCTAATTACCGTAGATGGACATACTTAGGCTCATTTAAAAGGGGGTGATGTATTCTTTCCAGAAATGCTAATCACAATCGTGTATCTTACATAGGGTCTGTCCTACGTCTATTGAAACGTATTGGAGCACCCTGAAATCGAAAATCGCTGCTCTTTCCCTGCTACGCAATTAAAACACCACCTTTCAACGGGTGTAGGAAGTTCTCTATTTAAGATACACAATTATGATTAGCATTGCTGGAAAGAGTGCATCACCACCTTTAAGAAGAGTCTATGTATGTCCACCTAAGAAAGTTATATAGCTCGTAGGAGTACTTTGAAATCGAAAATCACCAAACCGTTTCGTAGTTACGTCATTATGACACCATCTTTCAATGAGCTTAGGACGGTTTCTATTTAAGATAGCCAATTGTGCTTAGCATTGCTGGAAAGAGTACATCACCACCTTTCAGAAAACCTAAGTATGTCCATCTAGGTAATTAGAGAGGTAACAGCAAAGGAGCGTAGTAAGGAATGTTATACACTGTAATACTAAATGTTGGGCCACAAGGGCTAATTTTACGTCCAAAATACATAAGACCGTTCCTGAAGAAAGTTTAATTTCGTTTTAGACTTGTATTCTGTGTTTTTCAATCTGATCAACGGTTAAGAAGTTAAAGGCGGGAAAATGTCTTTTGGACGCCGATTTTGATCTTTGACCTTCATTAAAAAAATTCCCCAAAGATGCCAGGGTGGCATCACCCACATTCTGACTAGGGTCATGTAGAAGGCCAACTTCCACCAAAAAAAACCTTTGTTATACCTCAACGCAAGGTTCCGATAAAAATCCATGGCAGCCTGACTATTAAGATTATTACGAAATTCCTAAAATTGTTAACATCTAGTATTTTATGTTCTTGAAATAAGTCATTGTTTTTTTTTAATAATTTACTGGTTTAGAGCTTTAACTAGTATGGTTTGTGTTCTCTGGATTTTGTGTAGGAGATATGACGATGTTAAACCATAGAATTCTAGCCCAAGTCGTATATTACTTGTTATCAATGCGTCATACACTATGTGTTTGTGTTTACGACTAACAATTGGTCTTAATGTATAACAGATCGGTAATAATTGTCGTAATTTTTTGATTAGGTTATCTATATGAAGGTTCCACGAATTATCAATACAAATACCTAAGTAATTAGCCTTGTGACACTTTTTGTACTTTTATGCATGTTTTAGAACATTTTTCTGGGTAGCTACAATGTTAATTGTGTATCAGCAAATCTGTCACCTCATATTTATTCTGAGACGATATGATATCCATAACAGCTCTTTTCAAATGATTTATAAAAACATTATTTTCTAGGAACCAATCATTAATATTATTAAAAATCTTCTTGGAGATTTTTTCCACCATAACTAAATTTCTACCTGACGAGATTATAAACATATCATCAGCAAACAGAATTATCTCACATTTTCTTACTTGATTAAGACGTTATTAATATATAAATAAACAAAAGTTGCCCCAGTACAAATCCCTGGGGCACTCCGTATTCAATTTCCTCAGAATCACTAGTGCAATTTCCAATTCTTGTTTTTGCTTTCCGATTATTCAGATAGCTTGATATAATATTGCTGAATTTGCCTCTTAGGCCATACAATTCACGTATATTTATAAGAGTAGCATGATGTATTGTATGAAATGCTTTTTGTAAGTCCACTAGGACCACTTTAGTAAAGTAACCATTATCTAGATTCTGTGTTATTTTTTTTAATAATAAGTCTTAGTGCATCAATGGTTCCTTTATTATTTTGAAATTCAAATTTAACGTTGTAGGCTATATATGATTAACCTTACCAAATATTATCTTCATCATTAAATTTGAAAAATTCATAACAAAATAAATTTTATCTCGGAATACTTTACCGTAGTAAATGTTGACATGTTGACTGTAAATAGTCTCCCAGTTGATGTGATTTCGACTGGAGTTTGACTCAACATGTTAACGAACGACTGGATCTGAAAGGAAAACTGAAGTGATAAAGAGAACTGCTATGAAGGGAGTTCGTTTATCTTTAAAAATGAGCCACATTTTGACTAATGGTTTTAAGCTCTACCACGCATCGATCTGACATAAATGTGTTGCTGAAAATATATAAATTTTTCTTTGCTCATGGAGGTAAGGAACAAGAAACATGTGGCATGAGTTAAGACAGGAAAAGTCATACGGTTCAAGATTTACATGCGATCAAAGTTAGCAGTATAAACTCCTTTGCAGTATACAGAAAAATCCAAATTAAGGACTGCTTAAGGCTAACTAAAAGGCTAACTTTGCTGCGTTCCCCGGTGTGCTGCACTGCAGTTTGATACAGAGATACTATACTATACTTTACTATACTCTGGTTTGTACTTCTCCTTCTAAATCCTTTGATTCTGACTAAGTGTTAGTCGTGGAGGATGAGATACAGAGAGAGTCCACTGTTCGACGAGTGAAGTACAGACGAAGTACAATAATTAAAACGGCTTTATAAAATGTTGATGTTTTTCGTCTTCTGTGTGTTTATCTTACTGTTTTTTTGGTGAAGGGGAAACGTATCGAAAGCCGTTTTACTTATACTTGGTGGGCTCTCCCTGTACGGTACCTGTGATTCTGTTTTAGTTTTCATTCTACTTTTTTTGGCTTTGTAGTTAGTTTTTGGTTCTCTACAACCTACAATTGCAAGACAGTCAAAAGCTAACATCGTGATGCTCCTGAAAATCATCCACTGTCACAAGTTCAAATAACCGCAAACGACTTATTTATCCTCAGATAACTAAAAATAGCCACACAACCTTAGCCTGTGATAGAAATAAGAGTCTAGTAGTCGATATGTTCATATACAGGGTGAGTCAAATATCTGGTCATATGCAAATAACTGCCGATATAATGGTCCTATGTTAATTCTGAAGGCATATTTGTAATGTAAGTCAGGTATGGGGAAGCCAATGAAGATATTTACAATGACCTTGAAAACATCATTCAAGGTCATCCGCATTCCGCATTCTATTTTTCAAACGGCACAAGATACAGCACAAAAGTTAATTATAAAGTTATACGCGAGCAATAAACATGACAAACTACGAAAATAGATTGAAAATCGGAGCATAATTGCAATAGTTACGAGGAAAACAAAATAGCAACAAGTCTTCCATGAACGTTGTAACTGCCATGCAGTGAAGCTTAGGGGTTGCCCCTACAAGCGAGTGCATGTATGTGATCCGAGTCTTTCCTGCGCCAATCAATGCAAGTGAATGAGTGCAGTTCAGGATGCAATACAAGAAAAAAACGTATGGTACGGATTAGGCCTAAAGTATTGAGCCATTATTTACTGCATAGAAAGTCATGATCGGTATGTGATTATTTTATGATTTTACATTTACTATTTTTTTCCGGCACTAATGCTCCTTTGAGTGATATCCAGCTCGGTCGCAACAATCGCCAAAACGCATTGTTGTTCCCCCCCCCCCCCCCCCCCCCCTCCCAGAAAAATTG
This sequence comes from Lithobius niger, assembly GCA_023313725.1. Classification (NCBI taxonomy): domain Eukaryota; kingdom Metazoa; phylum Arthropoda; class Chilopoda; order Lithobiomorpha; family Lithobiidae; genus Lithobius; species Lithobius niger. Next base: position 11,026 of record JAHWFP010181115.1, on the reverse strand, counting down.
TTTTTCCGCCTTTGGAAATGAAGTGTAGGCATTCATAACAACAATGCGTTTTGGCGATTGTTGCGACCGAGATGGCTATCACTCAAAGGGGCATTAGTGCCGGACTATAAATGTAAATTATAAATGTAAAATCAGAAAGTATTCACATACAGAACGTGACTTCTGTGTTGGTGAATGATGGCTCAACACTTTAGGCCTAATCCGTAACATACGTTATTTTCTTGTATTGCATCCTGTACTGCACTCGTTCAATTGCATTGATTGGCGCAGGAAAGACTTTGATCACATACGTGCACTCGCTTGTAGGGGCAACCCCTAAGCTTAACTGCATGGCAGTTACAACGTTCAGGGAAGACTTTGTTGCTATTTTGTTTCCTTCGTAACTATTAGAATTATGCTCCGATTTTCAATCTGTTTTTGCCGTTTGTCCTGTTTGATGTTCGCGTACAACTTTGTAATTCACTTTTGTGCTGTATCTTGCGCCGTTTGAATGATATAATGCGGGTGACCTTGAATGCCGTTTTGAAGATCATTAAAAATATCTTCATTGGCTTCGCCATATCTGACTTTTATAACAACTATGTCTTCAGAATTAACGTAGGACCATTATAACGGCAGTTATTTGCGTGTGACCAGACTTTGCCTCACCCTGTATATATTTTGTTTATGGGACGAACAATAATGTTATCTCTTAATCTTCACGGGCGACACATTAGAGTGTATTTTAATGATCTAAAATACATTACACCGACAGTACATGCGCACTCTCAGTTCAAGTTGCAATCCAAGACGGGCTGTTTTTGAAAACGTTTTAACTACTCTTGCTACCATTTTTGAATTAGACTGAATTTTGTATTATACCAGGAGTGCGTAAAGAAGTAAAGAAAAAACTTTTACTGGTATTATGTAAATCGGCGTCGCGACCATACCACGTGATTTGCTTCCCTTTAACTTGTGTCCAATCTACTGAAAATAAAAATTCAATACCAGCTTCAATACGATTTAGATTTAATTCGAACTCGAAGTTCTTCTAGTGTGAAGAATACAAACAATATTTTAAAAAGGTAAAAAAAAAATACCTGCTACCAATTTCACACGTTTTGAAAAAATGCGGCCCTTCTTATACCAGTTTTCAAACAAATATTTCGCGTCTTGGCTGGGCTATCCAATTACGGACGTAAAGATCAGTGTTGTAATCGTTCGCAGAGCAGGAAGATTTCGTATAGATGAAATGCTTACAGATTATTTTGAAGTATTATGCGTTCATAGACTGAATTTATACCATTCGCGTGCGAGGCATCTTCAACTCACAAAAAAGCAACAGCTGCTAAGTCTCAGAACACCAAGAATTAGAACGTGTAGCTCCAACTGTTATCTGCAATACATGGTGACCATTGCCTACTTTTATTCAATACCTGAAAGCCACTTGAGCTATAACTTGATAACTGCATTTTGTGTGATGTGGATAAAGGTGTGCGACACTAGGCTACCATTGCACAACAACAATGTTAACGTGTAATGCCATATTTTATCTGCTTTATGATCATCTTTGCTTAAATGTCTATTTTATCCTAAACCTCAAAGCCACCAGAGAAAGACCCGCTAACAACATTTTTGATTCTCCAGATACGGGTGTGTGCGCCGATTTGCTGCCGTTGCCCAACGAAAATGTTAACGTGTAATGCCATCGTTTATCTGCTATATGATGATCTTTGCCTATTTTTTTCCCAAAACTTCAAAGCCACCAGCGAAGTACACCGCGAACATATTCTGTGCTCTAGATAAAGGTGTGTTCCATTTGGCGGCCGTTGCCCAACGAAAATGTTAACATCCTTCTCCTCATACACCATTTACCAAGAACGTAATGTTCTTAGTTAGACGGGTCACCAGTTAGTTTATAGTAAATAAGAAAATAGTTGAAATAGTTTTGAGAACAACAAATGACAGTTGCAAGATCACCGTTAACCTAAATTGGCCTCGATTTTGGCACAAAAGATTAAGGGAAATGAAGGGTTAGCTACGGACTACGCTTAAGTACAGTGATTTGTTAAATTCTTCTTGCTGTGATTTACTGTAAGGAAGGTAGGCTGTACGCATGGCGTTTTGCCTTAACGTATTCTCCATGCATTGCTTTAGACTACATTTTTTTTTATTTTTGCCATATCCATCGTGTATTACAACTATAGAGCTTAGCCATTGCTTTAATTAAAAATACCATAAGAAAACCTTACTTTTAGTTCTTCCATGACTGACACGCTATTCCAACGAACGCACTTCAGTAAAGTTTTTGAATCAAGTCTTGCCTGAAAATCAATAAGCCATATAAGTATCAAGAACAGGAACTACTTTAATCTTCTAGCAGCTAATTATACTTTGGTTTTGAACTATGCCAGGTTCAGTAAAAACGCGGACGATTTCCTTTGCTCGCCAGTACTAAATTCGGAACCGTCAGCAATCATGCTGTATTTCATGGTTGTACGAGGTCAGTGAAATCAACAAAAGCTAGTAACAATATTTTTATCTCTGACCATACCATGTCGGCTCTATCTAGGTCAGCTCTACCCACAGACGATCGGACCACAGGCCAGGTCAGGCTAGCCAACCCACAGGCCAGGTTTGTAGTGCACAACAAGAAGCATTGAAATGGAATAGATTATGACTCTCCAAAACAAACCTTATTATGGATTCCCCCAAGCTTTTTCGCCATTTAAAGTCTGGATATCAAACGCCAAGTTCTTTTGCAACAGTAACAACACAACTAAGACTTCGAGACAAATTGATTGTAAAATTAGAAAATTGCTTGCTGCGTCAATTTCATGCATTTCATGTAACGTTTGAGGCCTTAGTCGGTGATATTAACTTTGCGTTTGATATCATGACTTCAAATGGCGATAAAGCTGCTGGAAATTATTAACAAGTTTTTTTTTTGTTGGGGGGGGGCCGGGCGATTCCCTATGTTTTGTATAGTTTTTGCCAGTGATGAGATCCAATTTTTTGGTTGGGAATTACATGATTAGTTAATTGTAAAACAACGGAAGTTGGCAAGTAGTGTTCACTTAAAAAAAAACATTGACATTGGCTACTTCTTTTGAACAAGAAAACGTTAGGCTGTGTCACTAGTCGTGACCTTTGTGATGTCAGGCAGTCAAAACTCCTGTTCAAACAAAATGTTAGCGTTTTTGTTGTATTGTTATTTTTTCTAAGATGCCAAACAGCCAAAATGACAGCTGTAAAAGACGCAAGTGTCTATCAGTCGTAAATCTCCGATATGTGTTAACTGGATAGGAGGGATGTTAATGCCGTTCTTGAATTTTGGCGGGCGAAACACTAGCATGTGTCTTTACTGAAAGTGTAGAAACCAAATCCACATAGCCGTCCTAGTATGGTTACTGCTTTGTATAAAACTAAAACAAAGAGTTCCTGACCTCGCCAAGAGATTGCATGGACATCAAAATAGACACCGAAACGAAGAAAGCGGGTCAATGGGTAAGTTATAGATATTATATAGTACACTGGCAGACGGTGCCGAGCCAAGGCTAAAATCTGATCGAAGAGCGAGAAAAAAAGGAAGAGAACACTTAAAAAAGCATGTGCAAACACGCTTGGAAACGGTTACGACTGGTGGCAACCACGATATAAGGATGAAGAGAGTTCCAAAGGGGCACAACTCTTTCAGAGAAAAAGTGATCCTAATGTTTTACTCGGAATGATAGTAAAACAAACTAAAATTGTTTGAATGTTTTTTCTTAGGTAAAAGAAACAATTTTTAGCTAGCCGGTCTTGGAGCCGGCAAAATACTGTTGTTAAGCTACAGTTTTTCGAATTCATTAGTCTAACACTTGCCTTTGTAAATTTTAAATTGTGAATGGTTAAAGAATTCGGCAGAACATATACCATACTGATGGTTAATAGAAACTTAAAAAAAAAAAAAAAAAAAATCATTCCTTCCTTAAGATCGTGCTGATTATGTTATCAAAACCATATTAAAACATCTTGATCATCGCTTTTCAATCAGTTCTGGAAGGCAGAAAATAAAAAAAATTCATTAAAGACATACTCTGGTTCGTTTGAAGACAATTCCGATCAAAGGTGCCGTTTGCACGGGAGTCTCAACTTTCAAAATTGCTTTCATTACTTTCAAACATATCTTTGAAGCTGTTTACAACAAAGAAACCAATGTTTTGGAGATTCTGTATTACCATGGTAATTATTTTTTTTTACTCCTACCTGCAATGGGTCTAAATACTATTTCCACGTAATTGGAAAAAAAACTGTCAGCCTCTAGCTTTACTCACGATATTGTTGCAGCACCAAACATTACTGCTTTAACCTAGCAAGCTCTGTTGAGATGCTTGCTATAGTGGCAAACTGACTAACGTTTAAATGTCAAACAAAATAGTGAAAGTGTTCCTTAAAGTGAAATCAACTAACATAGCTCTTACTATATTACCAAATGTGTATTGCCAACTTGCCAGTTAAGTAAAACTTGTCCTGAATATAATATATAATCTAAAAACTCCCTTCCCAGTAAGCTTCAATTCATTAAAATTTTTCATTTTACCAGTATTCGCTCCTACCTTTTGAAAACTGATTTTCACATTTTCAATATTTTGAACAATTATTTACTGTGTCCGTACGTGGCAATAAATTCGTCTAAAGACAGGAATCAGGGCTGTAATTAACACATCTATTACTTTTAAAATGCAGACTTCACTATTTACCTTTGTTGTAATGTTTTCACCAGCTGCAGATATGGAGTATATTCGATATATAGTCACAATTACATCAAATACAAAACCTGCCAGCAACAAGGTGAAATTATTGTCCAGTATCCAGTATGACATAAAACAAAGTTGAAAGGCAAAGCGAGGCAGCAAAGCAGTGATGATTAACGAGGTCTCTTGAATTCTCTCCACAAATTGGTACAATTTCTCGTATTGATAATGAATATCATGGAGTTGGTCACTCAGAGTAGTTGATACTGTAGACAGGGCATCCTTAAGTTGAGAGTTAAGAGATAGGAAACATTCAGCACACAAGTCAGCAGTAATAATGAAAAACACGATGGCAAACAAATCATGTCCATACGATACGAACCAGACAGCAACATTCATACACAGGTCGGTGTTGAAAGGTAAGCTTAGTACCATACACACAATGACGATTATCAGTACTGAGAAGTTAAGTACATAGTGACAAACTGTGACTTTTAAGAAGTAGTTTCGTTTCGTAATTCTGCCATTCAGTAATGTTTCAACACTCTCAGCAGACTTCAACAAATTACGAAGTCTCTCAACCAGAAAAGTGCAAAAGATTTTAACCAAACCCAAAACAAACATCGGCATTAAATACATTGCAATGTTAACTAGCATGGCAACATGAGTATACTTGATTGAATTCGTTAAAATAAAATATATTTCTGCCAAAAACGGAAAAAATATACAAATAGTTGCCACTATTTGGTACGTAATGTTCATTGTTAGTTTGCAATAGTGAATTCTGTTTAATGTCTCATCACGCGAGTAAAAATCCCACGAAAGAATTCCTAGGACTTGTCCCAACATAATCACAGGACGATATATTTTATAAATGATGAATTCATGTTTCTCCATTCGATCCGGAACATTGCTCACAACAGTAGGTGTTACTCTTCGATGCATGACAGTCTTATAAATCAATCCTTTAAAATCCTTGTGATCAACTGATAACAGATAAACTAGCACCTGTAAAACACATCCACAATTCACTCTTTGTATTAGACTTTCATAATTCATGTACTAAACAGAAAAATTTACTGTTATCTCCAAAGAAACAATTATTCACTTTCTTGAAATTTTTAGTTTATGCCAGGTGAATTTCAATAACATCGCCGATAATTTCAAGAAAGTTAAAATCTTGTGAATTAAATAGAAATAATTTTGTTATGCCCGGCACATTTTTTCTTGAGTTTGCCCCAGAAAGCAACACAAATCGTCAATGCGACGATCTATGTGAAGAGCACCTTGCACTTACCAAGTGAGAGAGGAGAAAATACAGCAGTTGATTTGCATTCTAAGTCTGGGAAATGCCATAAGCATTCGGCTCTCCTTCACAGGTACTCCTTAGGCCTAATTGACAAAAAAATATGTCGATCAAAAAAGTACTCGAGGAAGCAAGAAAAAATGTGCAGTGTATATAAGTTCTTAGTTTGGCTATTAATGCAACTTATTTAGTTTAAAAAAATGTAACTCTCTCTTCCACGGTTGACTACTTTGCTTCCAATGTTTTTTTTAAATTCTATTTCTTTTTCTTTCTCCTTTGCAAAATGTTTGAAGGCCTGGCTACTTGAATACTGTTCACAGATCTAACGAACACACTGCAACACCTTTATTTCCTTTAAAGATAGGGTGGAGTCCAAAGGGTTTTGTAACCAGCGTTAACCGCATTTGGCCATCTGCCTGAAGAAGCCATGAATGTCTACTGCACCTGAATTCCCAGGTGGTCACCCACCCAAGTATCAATCGGAACCAATGCTGCTTAACTTCGGTGATCGAATGAGAACCAGCATGGCAAAACTACAGAATCTAACAATCACTTTATTCGCTTTTTATTCTTGGTGCACGTGTTACGTCTTATTTATTTATTCATTCATTCATTCACCTTTCTGGAGCCTACCAGCCTCAACGCTACGTACTCCATCTAAAGTACTCCATCTAAAACTAAACCAAGAGCCAAACACCCAATACATCAGCACCACCAACTCTGGAGTTTAAAATGCTTAAAAATATTATCAGTGGTAATCGATAAGAAACAAGTCCTACTCGATTTGTATTGTTACCAGTGTGTAAACTATTTAGGCTGACCGGGTACAGTTAATGCTCGCTAAAACCCTTTGAGCCATTTTTGAACTATTTAGGATAGAATAAAAACAGGGGCATCGCCTTCCTTTGTTTTATGCAACGTCTCCAGAAGCTAGTAGGAGCTAGAGACGTTGCACGAACTAATAAAAGCGTTTCAGGCTGTAGCACCAGGGTGATCTCGCCATCCGTATAATGATAAGCTAACTGCAGCCCGACGCATTGCCTTTAGTTTGTGCTACGCCCCCAGCACATACTAAGCTTCTCTTAGATGTCGGTCACGTGTTTTTCTTTTCCTAGCCAGTTTCAATACCGGAAAGTGTGTAAATAAATCGCGTTGGGCTTGCTTATTCCACGACGATTACCACTCGTCAATTTTTTAGGATGTGCTAATTTGCTAGTACGTGTATTACACTATTTGCAGGTGTAATTTTAACCAAACACAAACAACTGAAAGGCAGATGTACAGAATCGGTTTGTGAAGATACCAACACACCTTCCACGAAAAAGAAGTTAACAATAAAAGAACTGAAAAACTGCTGTAACCCTTCACCAGCTGTTCGAAAGACCCGGACTTCAACTGATGAAGACAGTGAAAGTGAGTCAAATAAATGTCTGGTATATTGCACGACATTATAAGAACAGCTGACAAAGCCAGAACTTCGATGAAGTGTTGTTTTAAAAAGAAACACACATCTGCAAAGTATAAATTGTTTAAAACTGGATGGTTGTCCGGCTTGTCATGAATTATAAACTATACGTTTGCATATAATTGTTAGTACTTTTATACAAATAATTTTAATGTAATTCTATACCAAATCATTGATTCCTTTATTGTGTCTGTAAATAGTGGTTTATACATTGGCATAGTATCCTGCAAATAATGTGTTATTAACAATGTGTTGTAAGTACAGTACCAGCAAATAAGGACATCTTTTTTTTAAGTATTTTAAAGTCTTGAGAGTGAACCAAAAATAGGTTCAAAATGTTGCGGCTAATGTCTTTAACTTTTGTGTTTTATATTGTGCACTTTGTAGGCATGTTGCTTTTTATACTTGACATTTGACAAGCGTGTGTTTTGCCCCAATTCCATCAATCTAAAGCCATTTAATGGGCGTGCGAAAAGGAAACCATAAAAAAAAACTTACAAAACCGAGATCGAGAAGCAGAGTCACGTCATTAACAGTTGGGACATCTCATCTATAAAATCGGGTGTACAATACGTCCGCATTGCAGGTGGGAGAGTGAGGGATCAGAAAATTCCTGAATTGCTTCCCCCATCCGTTTCTGTATGATCATCCCTTCAAACGATGTCCGTCATCTTTTTCGCACCATCCGACGACTTATAGACTATTTTTTTTTTTAATTCGATACGTACCGTGGTCGAGCGTTATTATCTACCATGGTCGAGGTAGTCGTCATAGAATTCGATGTGGTATTCAATTGGCTGATAGCCGACTACACTGACCATCCAGCTGCGCTTGTTTTGAGGCACCCCTCACAAAAATTTTTGGTACGTTTTGAACTTCTTTATTTTCTTCTGCTTGCCGGTGCTCTGAAAAAGTCATCTGATTTCGCGAAAGAGGTGCTACAAACTCCCATATGCCCGTGGCACAACCGTTGGAGGAGCCACGGAGGAGCTACTAGAGAAGGACTTCTTATTACATCTTCAAGAGGATCCTCCTGGGGCTCTTGCAGGAGGACTTGCTATTCAAATCTCTACGAGGAATTGTTATTTGGGTATTTTGTACCTGCTTGCAATGTTGCAATGACGTGCAATTCAAGCGAAAGTGCATATGCATTCAAATGTGGCTATGTAAGAAACAGCTTCGTACTCATAAGGGAAAAATGGGGAGGAGAGTAACTCCAAGTAGACAGTAAAATCTGGTAAAAATAAAAAAATAAATATGGTATTGATTAGATTTGAAAAAAATTATGAAAATTGCTATTTTGAATTGTTTTAAAGGATGTAAAATACTGAAAATGATATGCTTTACATAGCCCAAAAGATTTTTTAAAAACCTTACCAGAATCTGAACCCTTTACCAAAATTTAAATTCCACTGTATTAATTTTGAATTCCAATTTCTCTTGCCCCTCACAAACAAAATTCCGGGGTGCGGCACTTTTTCGAGTGTTGTTTGCATCATAACAACAGTTCGTAAAGCACACGAGTGCTGAGTGCAACATACGTCGCATGAAAAGAATGGCAAATGTCATTTAAAAAAGGTACTTCCAATGAAAGTTCTTCATACTTTGCGAATTTTGGCAAGAGATACTGCTGGTCGTATTCCGTTCAGCAATAAATAATAATAATAAATAAGTGTTTAATCTAGGAGTATTGGGTGTTTGGAGTATGTATTAGGAGGATGCGACTTTCTAACTGACGGCCTGCTTCATTGGCTGTGCAACTCATGTTTGAGGGCTTGCAATGCAATTGTTGCGCCAGATTAAAGACAACGGCAGAATGTGCTGGCGAAGAAACACGACGATTGTCATGTCGATTGTGGCATGTCAAAGATTTCCAGTTGGGGTTTTCCAGTTGGATTTCTCCGGCTAAATTGTCCCTCTCGCCGTCTACTCATAATCATCCTCATTTTCATCTGGAGGTGACGACGGGCTATGCGGCCACCATTAGGTGACGACGGGCTATGCAGCCGCCATTAGGTGACGGAGGGCGATCTGCACCATGTTGCAAAAGGGAGAGCCACTAGCATCATCATCACCATCATCATCATCATCATCATCACGATTTTTGTTGGTACTGAAAAACCTCAGTGGAAGGTCTCCGACCTGCGGCCGTTTGACTCGATCTTGCAGGGAAGCCAGCGTAGAGGCCTCTCTTGGCTTACGCACGGCAGCTCTATACGAGCTCGAGATTCTTTCGAGACAAAATATTCGTTTAAAGTTTAAATTGAGTTTGCGGCGGCATTCGTTTATGTCTTCTTTTCTAGTAATACGTGGCAAACTGATCGTAACCGATAAGATTGGAACTAATAGGTGGCTATTACAAGATCCCAGCAAAGAGTGCCAGACCGGCAGGCTTCGTTTCCGCCATTTCGCTCCCGAGTAATGCCGACGTTTTTACGAGGGCGCTGAGACCACGCTAACAGTTTCTCATACCAGTGACACATCCATCGCAGCGAATGATGCGCTCTCCCGAAAACCTAATAATCCCAGGTTTAATCAAAGTAAAAAGTGATTTCGAGCAGGAGGACTGAAAACCACTTACTTCAGTTCACACTTAATAGTAGTGCATAAGCATCGTATAAAAACCAAGGAACTAAAAGCTTTCCTGGTTTAAAAATTTCTTAAAACTATAACAGATTTTGCGGTGAAGGTTTCCTCAGCCAGAGAATTCCATACTGGGGTCACTCACACAGCAAAAAAAGTGACGCCGACAATTTAGTTTAGTAGCAGGAGTAGTTACTTTAAAACAATGACCACGAGTCCAAATAGCTGGGCCTAAAATAAAAAAAAAAAAGGAGATCCACAGCCAGAAAGCCATGCATAATCGTCAAACCATAACTAGGTCAGCCTTTAGCTCCTGAGTTCTGGGGAAGCAAATCTCGTTCTTTTTAGACACAAGCAATACTGTACATTTGCATGTCTGGCAACATTTTGGTGAATCGTCGCCTGTACAGATTCAAGAAGGTTTGTATCTTTTAGCAGGTATGGAGACCAGACACGGCTTGGATATTCCAGTAGAAGACTCGTATGCAGCCCTTAAATGCTCAACTCTTTGTTGGAACATCAGCAGAAGTAAGTAACGTCGCACAATTGCATCCCGTCCATTTGCCGTAGCCTGACATGTCCATAGTGAGTAGTCGATTTCAGATCAGCAGCAAATTTACTTCAAGAACTTTTACAGCGTTGACATTTAGTAGAAGAACATCTTTTATGTGGTACGCAAAATATGCATTTTTGCTTCCAATATAAAAGGTCTTACATTTATTATAAGAGAGTGGTAATTGCTAACTCATTGCCCAGTTAGAAACGAAATCGATCTCGTCATTTAGAGCATGGTTGTCATAAATGTCAATTACAGCTGAGTGTAGTTTAAAATCGTCGGCAAAATTTTCTTGTTCAGCATTACGTGAATTGCAAACCAGATCGTTTAAAAATGGAATAAAAACAAAAGGGGACCCAGAACAGATCCCTGTGGTACCCCCACTAATGATGTTTGCTGGA
>JAHWFP010181114.1:0-10864 GCA_023313725.1 Lithobius niger | reverse complement strand
GGGTAGAGGAGGAGGGAAGAAGAGGGGAAGGGAAATGTTGTAGACGAAAAGAGGGTAAGAAGAGGGAAGGGGAGAAGAAAAGACGAGAAGGGGGGAGATCACATTATGTGAATTCTGGGGTAACTAAAGTTTGAAATGGAAGTTCATGCTGAAGCTTACATAAGGACCGCTGTCGTGGTGTTTGCTTTTTTCTTCTTCTCTTGGTTAAACGAAGCAGCATCACGAACAGTTAAGCCTTTTTTTTTGTCATTTAAAATCCCAGTTTTACACTGAACGAAGTCGGCGTAATAATAATTACACAAAATTAATTATGTGCCAAGTGTCATTAGGACACGTAAATCAACTCGAGAAATAATTAATCCTGAGCCCGCAATGGAATTTTGCGCAGAATTCTAGTCCGTTGAAATTTTAAAACTTAATGCTCAGTGATTAAGAGCCAGGGATGAAAGTCAAGGCCCTTTTCCCTTTGTTTATTTGAGCTAGCATAAACTAAGAACCTGTTTTAGGGTTAACAGAGTTAGTAATCGATCCGTACTTGTTCCACTCATTTTAACATAACCTTAGGGCGTGTTTATGCACTGGTTTCGCTTTGCATTCTCGCAGCTTAATCGGGATGGCAAAGGTGGGGGTTGCCTTGGTTACAATGCTATGTGGATTAGCTTAATCCGACATCATTTGAGTAAATGCTTGCAGTCTTATATTCCGTGACAATAAGATAAAGAATTCCTCCTGACGAAATGATTTTCTCAGTGGCTTCTGAACTCACATATAGACTGCTTTCGTTGCGAGTCGACAGAGCTAAAACCGCCGCCATGTTGGAATTCCAGATCATTTTTAGCTTCCACCTGCGAGAAGGCAAAGGCGAGTCGATGCATAAATGCTTCCTTAGTCGCGATGGCGAAGCTATCGTTGCCATGGTAACAGCGCTGCCATATTTATGGCATATTTATGGCAAATGCTTACAGTAGTACAACCCATGACAATAAGATAAAGAATTTCCATGATGAAACAACTTTTCCAATCGCTTCTGAACTATCCTTTACGATTGTTTACTCTACGAGCCAGCAGAGCTAAACGCCGCCATCTTGAATTTTCAGATGATTTCTAGATTCTAACTGGGAGCATGAAAAGCGAGATCGTCGCGCAGTGAGTACTTCTGCTTAGCTTACGTAAGAGTTCCGTTTGCGCAACGACTCGCGTTTGGATTCTCACAGCCCAGAATTTAATCGCGATTGCATAGCAGTCGTTACCAAGGCAACAACGCTACCTGGATCAACTGAATCCGACATGGTTTCATTACATGCTTGCAACCGTATAATCCGTGACAATAAGAATAGAATTTCTCCAGACGAAACAATTTGCCCAGTCGTCTCTGAACTCACATTATTGACTGTTTTCGTTGCGAGCCGGCAGAGCCAAAACAACCGCCATGTTTGAATTTCAGATGGTTTCAAGCTTCCCGCTGCGAGAATGCAGAAGCATTTATGGTTTCGTAAACACGTAATGCCTGAAGAGTTCCCTACGGCTTGCTGCGCCAGCTATCGCCATGTCCTAATTTTGGATGTTAATTTGACAACATCAATAGCTACGGTGCTGCGGATTGGCCATTCTGCTTTACCTATTGGACTTTTCACTAGTGGATTCAACTTGTTGCGAGTTTAAATCCGGATTTAAATCCGGATGGGGCGAGGGATAATCATCTAACTGGAAAATCGCATAATTGGAAGAACGTTTACCGTATAACAGTATAACGGAAAGTCGTCCAACAGGCAATTCGTATAATGGAAAGTCGTCTAACTGGAAATTCGTATGATGGAAAATCGTCTTAACAGGAAATTCGTATAATGGAAAATCGTCTAATGTCCCTGCCTCGCTCGGGGGCGTCGGACGAACGTCTAACTGGAAAATCGTCTAATGGGATAATTGTCTAAAATCTGGAAAAGCATCTAAACGGAATATCGTATAATGGAAAATCATCTAAACGAAATATCGTATAATGGATAATCGTAAAATGGATAAACGTCTAACTGGATCAACGTCTAACTGCGATTTCTGATGTTATATGTATAGCCGCAGCGAGCGCGGCAGCGCGAGCGAGGCAGGGACATTAGACGATAATCCATTATACGAATTTCCAGTTAGACGATAATCCATTATACGAATTTCCAGTTAGACGGTTTTCCATTATACGAATTTCCTGTTAGACGACTTTCCGTTATACTGTTATACGGTATACGTTCTTCCAATTATGCGATTTTCCAGTTAGACGATTATCCCTCGCCCCCTCGCTCGCGCTGCCGCGCTCGCTGCGGCTCTACATATAACATCTGAAACCGCAGTTAGACATTTATCCAGTTAGATGTTTATCCATTATACGATTATCCATTATGCGGTATTCCGTTTAGATGATTTTCCATTATACGATATTACGTTTAGACGATTTTCCAGGTTTTTATTTATACAGATATTAGACAATTATTCCATTAGACGATTTTCCAGTTAGACGTTCGTCCGACGCCCCGTTGGAATTGTACCACCCCAGCAAGGTTACGCTGATGACGTCATTTGTGAGATCTGCCAAGCCCGAAGTCCACATGACGTCAAATTGTAATGTGCCATTGTTACTCCAAAATTAATACTCATTGTTAGTTGAAATAACCCTATTTGATCAATTGTTGTAACAATACGTAGCCATGATTTGTCTGTACATAATGCTTGACATCAATTGTAACGTCTCGAACTCGCTTGGTCTTCCGCCGGATGCTCCCAACAATTAGGTATTAACCTAAAATTCCATCCGCCACCAACTCTTTAACTCCCCGCATCCAAATGTAATTTCGGCCCTATAATTAGAATTTTTCCCAATCTCCCCAATCCCCGAACTTAAATTCAAACCAGACCAACCCTGTTGCTAGTTCAGCACTGCAACCCCATAGCTACTCAGTTTAGCAGTCAACGTATGAAATAGCCCGAAACTAACTAATCCAAATTTTCCCAAGTAAGCCTAATGCCGTTGATATTCCATTTAAGGCCTAAGCCAAGGTTAGTGTCGCCCTTGAACTTCAGGAGAGCCTGAGCACACGATCGCTCAAATTTAACATTAAACTAACACCAAAACTGAACCACGACTACCAGCCTTGTTCCATCGGTTAAGGTTAATTTGGAATTCCCGCAACCCCTTGACAAGCACCACGGCACATTTACAAGCAAGTCCCTTAACTGTGGGGTTGGCATTGGGGCAGCTCCCACACATACTAAAAACCCGTACAAACTATGACGTGTCATCGCAAATTGCCTCAAGTTCTCTGTTACTTACACTATCAACGTTACACTGTCAACCTGTTACATTCTTGTGTTTTTCTGGCCCTGTTTGCTGTTGTGATTAATGAGGTTCTCTTGAGCCTGGGTGAAACCGTCAATGTTGTCTGCTATGCGGACGACATTGCCTTGTGGCTGGCCGGTAATGATGTCTATGAATGTCTTGCTAAGGCTCAGCAGGGTCTGTGTGATATTTCTGACCGTTTAGGTGAACGTGGGTTGTTGCTAGCCCCAGCCAAGACGGAACTTGTTGTCTTCAACCGGTCTGCTGTCAGACCGAGAGCCCCGCTGACAGTTTCGGTTGGTGGTGTTACTGTTACCCAGAAAGCCAAGGTTAAGTACCTGGGGGTGATCTTGGATGAGCGCCTAGACTGGACCGCTCATGTGAGGGGTTTGAACATGAAGGTTCGTGCGCGATCGGCAATTCTTAGGGTCTTATCGTATGTCAAAGGCGTCCAGAGGGGATCCCTTCTTTCCGTATACAGGACCTTTGTTCGGTAGCTTCTGGATTACCACCTGCCGTTTTTGTGTGGCACCCAGAAGCATGTCAGGTCGCTTCAAGTCGCCGTGAATGGTTGTTTGCGGATTGTGACTGGATGTCTGGTTTCCACGGTCGTCCAGGCTATTTGGGTCGAGAGTACGGAACCACCACTGCATTGCCGCGCGAAAGAACTGTTGGTGTCACTGTGTTTGCGGAACATGGCTAGAGGAGAAGCAGATACAGTTGGTAGAATTCTATTTGATTATGCTGGAGTCACTCCAAGGACCAGAGAGGCGCTTGGTGTAGCTGGGCTTGGTGTGACATTGCTGCTGAATGTGAGTAGGAATCTCCCGCTCACGGTGGGAGTGGCCAGGCCCGTTAGCCCGTGGTCTTGGTGTTCACGCTTGGTAGAGGCGTTTGTACCGAGGAGCACTGATTGCGATGTTTACTGTGACGCGTCCTACAGGCATGGAGTCTGGGAGGGTGGAATAGGGGTGGTTATTCCCACCATCAAGTTGTTTTTGCGTCGCAGGGTGAGAGCGGTGTGTTCCAGCACTGCATGTGAGCTCGTTGCTATATCGGTGGCCTTAGATGTGGCTCTTGACATGGACCTGCCATCGTCTACGATTCATTCTGACTCAAGACCAGCAGTAAGTAGAATCCGGAGCTCGGTTGAGGTACTCGATGTGAGTGATCCATTGATCTTTTCTATCTGCTCGAAGTTGTGGGCAGCACTGCGATCTGGTGTGGTGGTTCTGAGGTGGGTCAAAGGCCATGTGGGTATACAGGGCAATGTCCAGGCAGATGGGCTAGCTAAGAGTGTTTGGGATGTTGCTTCTCCGGAGGTGTCCCTCACGTTGTCGGCTAGGGCGAGAAAACCAATAAAACGTGAGGGTTTTCGAGTGGAGTGGAATGAGGAGTGGCGTGCTGCGGCAACGGGACGCTGCCTTTTTCAGTTGCAGCCAGTCTGTAGTTTTGACTCTGTTTTAGACTATTTCTCACTGAAGTCAGCGCGGGTTCTGTCCAGGCTACGGACAGGACATGCTTTGCTTCGTGCCCATAAGTATAGGCTGGGGTGGGAGGGATCGCCAGACTGCACATTGTGTCAATGCGCGGAGACGGTCGATCACTTTTTGTACTGTTGTAGGAAATATTTTGCCCAAAGATATATTGTTGCTAGGTGGATGCAGACACATCCTGGCGTACCTCATCTTCTGTCTCTGATTGGAGGTAGGGAATGTGTTCAGCATCTCCGTGCAGTAGCCGCGTTTGTTAAGGCTACGGAGGTTTTTGTCTAGCTCGGTTGTTCAAGTGATCTTCCTTCCATCTGTTCATTGTATCTACCGGATCTTTGTTCAATGTGGTAATCTTGGTTCTGTGTGTTTTGCTATTTTGGGCCGTTGGAGGTACTTTGTGCTTTGGACTTTTAAGAATGGGGTGATGGTGAACAGTTGAGTATTGTGATGGATTGTAATTTTAGTTGTTGTATCAGGGCATATGACTACGGGTCACGGCTCTGTAGAATAAATTCAAATTCAAATTCCTAATGTACAACAATTGTAACTGCCACGCGACGATGGCCAAAGGGCCAGACCTCCATTTTATAGTGATTTCACACGGAACAATGTCTGCGTGCCATTCCATGCCATGCCGAGCCCGCGGATTTCATACGGAATAATTTGCGTGCCGTACCGTCCCATGCGGGGCGCAAGCTAGCCGCGACGGCCACTACGCAACAAGCGGCCAGTCCGCGATGGCACGGGCTGGCGCAGCTCGGCACGCTTTAATTATTCCAAGGCATACTCCGGCCCGGGTAAGGAGACCTTTATATGTCCCACACTGCCTCAGAATGGCCAACGCAGTAAATCTAATATTTAGGTTTTTTTTTTTTTAAATGCGGCATCTGCGAATAAAATGTCTGTCTTCTAACCGCGTGGCTATGACGTTATGCTCTGATTATGACATTAACTTCAATACCCATTACTGCACTGACCTGTAATAACCATCCAGATGACGGAGTCCTGGTTAAACAAACCATTAACCCCCAACTGCAGACAACCAAGGCTTCCTGTTGAGTTACGTATTCCGTTTTAGCACTCCGGTGCAATTAGATACGCGCATTGTGGATTAAGAAGAAAATTGCTTAAGCCTCTTACGTTTGTTGCAGGATGAAAGACCCCCCCCCCCTCCCTCCAAGCACTATTCTGGCAAGGTCGAGGCGGGGGGGGGTTTAAAGGCCGTTGTTAGAAAATTATTGGTGCGAAAAGTTAGGACAGTTGTAATGGGGGGACCTCACTGCTTGTCTATAATAAAGCGCCGTCGTAAGACCGGTTTCGGCCCACAAAACTTGTAGTTACGGGGGAAAGGGGCTGTTTTATTAATTATTGTGTGCACGTCGCTACTAAAAATAATTCCTGTCCGTAACGGCTGCCCGGGTAAAATATCCCGTTTCCAAGAAAGTGTGTTCATAACAAAATAAATTATTCAGGAGAAAATTAGAAATGTTATTTCACTGGAAAGCAAAGCCGGAGCGCAAGTAGTTCCGTTGAGACTAACATAGCATCGCACTTCGTTAATATGCACGTGGATAGATTGAAAAACGGCTAAAGACTAATCGTCATGTGTCATCAGTAGACTGATAAACAGACTGAAGATGACTTGACTGAAGAATACTGTATAGTTATTAGGGGGCGTTTCCGCAGCGACTCGTGACGTATACGGTAAGCGACAACGAGTTTGTCCATTCAACAACGGTAATTTTTCACAATAATTCTACAACAATATTGACGGCCGTGCCCTCAGCGTGTAGCAGCAGCATTGTTGTAAAGAATCTTACATTATAAACCAAAGTAAACAATGAAAACGAGCGAGTGTGTCAATTCTTTGGCATGAAGTGGAAACTGGGATGTTGTACCCTGAAAAGAAGTTGAAATTCGACTAACAATTTGCTCTGCGCGGTCATCGCAAAGGCATGTCTTAAATGACGTCGTGTACGAAGGACAGTTATTTTTCGCACGCTACTGGGAGTGGGGAGGGGCCTGAACGGGGAATGCCCGTTGGTGGAGCAGTGCTTATGTTAGAGCCACTATTTGATTGACGGAAAGGGGGAGTGTCACACAAATTTACTATTGCAGTGAACGATCAGGCAGCACCGAGCAAATACTGGGAAACAACCACGGGTCAAACAAATCCCCGGGCGAAGCTGGTTACGACCCTAGTATTAGTATAAACTTTTTAGTATAAACATTATTAGTTTTTACGAAAACAAAAAGCCGTCGTAGCATCTGGGGAATACAGTGAAGACCAATATGCAGCAATCAAAATGAATAAATGAATAAAAAAAATTACGTGATATCATGTAGCCGGCAGTGGAACACGATGACAAGTGAATTTATTTATTTATTTTTTTCCGTTTAGATGATCACATTTCACTGTAGTCCCGGGATGCTGCGATGAGTGTTCATTTATCTTCTTAGTGTAGTTTCATTTCTGTTCTTAGTTCTTAATTTGCAAAAATAACTAAACGGACTACGAGGGGGAGGTGGGGTCATCTTGTTTCATCGTCTTGTTTCTTGCTACAGTTTGGTGATTTGGCAGGTTTTAATTTGTCAGCAATAAAGAGTAAACGTTGTTTTGTCCTATAAATACGTGAATTTGTTTGGCTGAATTTAATCTGGTTAACAGCAAATGTCGGAAGGGCTTTTTCATTTTTGGTAGATTCGTCCGATTTCAATTTACGTAACTCACAGCATAAAAAAAAGCATAAAAAAGCATAAATGCTACAAAGCAAACCTTTGTTTTTAATGATCCCTGCTAACCTGCGTAAAGGCTACTGCATACCAACACTGACAACAACGCCCTACTCCCCTGTCCACGAAACTGCGAGCGTCATTGTCAGTAGTGTTCATTGTTGCATGGACAAACTCGTTGTCGCCTACTGTAAATTTTCTCGCTGAATAGTTTTTACTTGGGTATTGTGTGCGCGGCGTATCTTGAGTCCTATAGAAGTACTTTGCGAGCGACTACGTCTTCCTGGAGGGGGCGGCTTTAATCGACGGCCGCCATTGTTTTTGTAACCATCTTGGAAATCAACAAGGCACTCTGCTGCCAAAAACGTACAATCGATTGTCTGTGTTCGTTCTGCGGCGAACTCAAGATAGGCCGCGCATACTTTAATGCTAAATCTGCTGGCTTCTTCTCGCCTTTACCGGAGCATGCGGCTTTCGAGTGGCGTTGTCAGTTGCATTGTCAGTTGCCTTGTCCCGAATTTCATCGCGCAGAGAACGAATTTCATGCGGTGAGGAGGTTCATAGCAATGTATTCATGGAGGAACGACCAAATTGTGACGAAGGGGTGCATCACGTAAATCATCCGGCCAGGAGCGTGGCCCAACACTCTTAAAAACATCATGCACATCATACGATGTCTAATCTGCAAACACATCGGTCGCGTACGCAGCATCTACAATAATGTTTATGGGACATATTAAGGCATAAGCCTCGTCTACAGCTTCTGTACCTCATAGTTCAGATGCCTAACATCTTGCGTGAAATATACTTATCTCTGGGGCATGTTGTTTATTCCTGCAGTATGTTTTTTTACGTTTTGATATGAATTTTTGCTTTATTAATTTAATTACTGTATACTTGCATTATATATCTCAAAGTTATGAATGTTACTAGGTCCTTTGGACATAGGCATGGAAATGCTGTTTATTTGAATGCTGCCCAGCCATAATTGGCACAACTGCTATTGTGAAAATAAAGTTAAAGCACACGCCAGCTGCAGACGAAGACTGAAGATTAAAGGGTTTGGTTTGTGTACAGTGTATCATTCTATAGCAACCCATAATTGATAAAGGCACAAAATATTAAAACGTGCTAATCTAAACTGCATGGGGCACCACAGTAGCACGAATTAGAAAACAAAAACGAACTCGTTTGATGCTTAAGGTCAGGTTCAACTGATCCGGAGTCAAAACAGTCAAGGAGTACAAATGAACTATCCTGCAAAATTTCAGACACTGCAGTGGTTGTTGTACTGTTTTGGTAATGGAGTAAAAAAAAGCACGCTAACAGATTATTAAAGTAAAAACCAAGCTAGTGCTACAAGATAAAAACACGAACAACGTTTCGAAATTTTTCAATTTTCGTCATCAGGTATATGCATAATAAAATTAAAGCATGGCAAATGCCACTAAGTCATCCTATGTAAAAGTATCATCACAATGAAAATAAAAATAAAATAAAAGGGTACAATACCCTTTAAAAGGATAAAAACCAACAATTTTCCCTTTCAGAAGAGGCAGAAATGGCGGCCGAAATTCACCACCCAACCTTCGTCTTGGGGAAATCAAGTCTAGTATGCAAATCGGGTCACGTGTTTCAGGTTTGATCCATTCTTGGCGCTATGGGGGGTTGCACAGCGTGCCTGGAAAAGGTGTCGAGCTTAAGTGGTTTAATTACAGGAAAATATTATTTTAGATATTTATTATCTGGCACTAAGTGGTTATGAACAGGTGGTTTATGCGTGTGGATGACAAGCGTTTCAAGATTAATACGTGCTCTAGGGTGTTTTTCTTGAAACAAGATTTGAACCTTGTCCAAGGCGGGGGTTTGGCCAGTTGCGCGTTTGTCAGGTGACTTGCCTGTTGCTAGGCAGTGTTGTACTAATGAATTTGATACTGTTTAACCACGTGAAACCTTAGTGCTGTAGTAAAATGTTTTTGCCATTTTTAATTTTGGAGCGATATATCAGCTAATGATTGGTGCATTCTACCTGGCCAAAGGACATCGCTGTTAAAATGTTAAAAGCTTAACGTGGTTAGCATAGCTCCACAGGTAATTCAGGGTTCGTGCGAGTCCTTGAAAAACTGGAAATGTGCTGGAAAGTAATAATGAAATTCCATGCCTGGAAAAGTGCTTGAAAATCTTGAAAATGACATATTAATCATCCGTAGGGTGGTGAACGGAAAGTAGACGACGTGACTGAAGAACACTGAAAGAATTTAGCCCAAGAAAGTAGTCGAGTGTGTAGCCTTACATTATTCTTCGTTTGTTTGGGCACGAAAGGTTTGAAATTTGGGCTCTGGTGTTAATTGTATGGGTGGATACAGCAGCAAGGTTTCACGTGGACTAAACAGTACAGCAACACTGAAGTATCTGAAGCCTTACAGGAAATTTTATTTGTGTTCCTTTGCTGTTTTGACTTCGAATCAGTTAAACCTTACCTTAAGCGTCAAACGAGTTCGTTTTTGTTTTCTAATGTATAAATATTTCAGCACAGGAAACGGAAGTTTAGAGGAGCAGTTTCCACTGGCAACGGCTGGCTATTTAAGAAGATGCGGGCCTTGATTTTCTTACTTCTTTTGGCAGGAGCCAACTTGTACGTCACCAAATATTTTGGCCTTAGTATTTCTAAATACTGTTAAGTCTATAATTGTGGTCCGTAATTTTTTTTTCAAACCGAGTAAATGCAGTTTTTATTCAAAGTTGGAATGATTTAAAAACCTTTTCACGTACTACATCTATATATATATAATACGCTTAGGTTGGGTACGCAAATTCATCATTATTATGCACTACAATGAAAGTGGGTGTAGAGGGGGAGGGGCGGGGGAGAGGGGGAGGGGGGAGGGCGGGGAGGGGGAGGGGGGAGGGAGTGGAGGGCATCCTCCATTGAAAATAAACATTTACTTCCATAACACAAATCAGCAGGGGTTCAAAGAGGGAGCAGAGATGGGGATATTCAGACCACACAATAGGGGAAACCGTAGCCCACTACAGTGTAACGCTCAGGTATGCGGAAACCAGCTATAGCCGGCGTATGTTACGCCGGGGGTACAGTTAGTTTAAGTAATAACACCTCTGACAGTACCATGTTTCTTCTGATACCCCATATCAAGTCGAGTCACAAGTACAGCCAGTTGTTGTAAATCCGTTTTAAAATGTGAAGACGGCGAGAGTATTAAAAGTATTTTATTGTAATCGTAGGATTAATATTGTGAACATCCTACGCTTAATTCGCTCGGCATGTTTGGTCGTTCGTAACTACATTCCATTCACA
>JAHWFP010181113.1:11642-23741 GCA_023313725.1 Lithobius niger | reverse complement strand
AAGATATATTTCTTTCCGTGGAAGTTATATTTTATGCATTTTTTTTTTCAACTCTGTGTAACCAATAAATACACTCCCTTCCAGCATCCAGGGACTAGACCGTATTCTTGTGCGTCGGAGTAAAGCCCATGTCAGACGGGAAGATTTTCCCTCCCTACACGACTAAAAATTGGGTCGGGAGGGTAATTTGGCTCGCGTGACAGGGGGCACACGACATGGGTTGGAAGTAATTAAAGAGTCGTTCCGACTCAACGGCCTGGCGACGAGGCCAGCCCTCGGGGTACTGGCCTTTTCTCACGTGACTGATAAAGCGCAATGGTGAACAGTGGCCTAACTACAATGAGGCAGAGGAGGCTCCGACTCGGGCCCACCGACTTTGGGGGCCCCCTCACTGGCTCCAATTTAAATTCTTTTTGCAACTGCAAAATATCAGAAAGTAAGTTATTGCTGTAATTCTGTAAATGTTGTGTCTTGTTTGGAAAAAAACTTAATTGTTTTATTTTTATTTTTTTAAGGGGGGAGGTGCCCACTGTGCTCTTGCCTTGTGTGTACCAAAAAACCACAATTTTTTTTACTAAGGAATGCGGCCTCCATTGGGGTCTGGCCTTGCGCAGCAAAAACGGTAAGTTTTAGACGAAGGAGAGGGGAGGGGTCCACTGCACTACCGCCTCCGGGCCCCAATTTTGAAATTACGCCTCTGGGTGAACGGCTGAACGCATACCATGTGTACCAGAAAAAGTGTTGAAACTAGACGTAAAAAAGAGCTAGCCGCCGTATAGAGTGTTAGCTGACCCTGGGGGCAAGCGGGAGTGGAGGCAAAATCTGCTCCTGTGACAACTAACTAAAGTCATGACAAAATGTAGGGAGAATAGCTTCTGCCCTAAGACAGTCGTGTCTGGAGTAAAAAATCATGCCGTCTGACACGGGCTTATTGGAACCACAGTTACACAGCAGCGAAAGTCATACACAGCAAAATACCGAATCCGCACTATTTCTAGTGTGGAGGCCAAGAAGCAAAGTTGCTTTTCCCTCCTTGTATGTGTGTTTGTGTTCTCTAGGTCATCACTGAGAAAGATTGAACAGCTGCTTAGCTCGGCTGGAGCCCGTAGCCAGTACCCGCCCCGGTAGCGCAGTGGTTAGAGCGCCCGGCTAGTAAGCGGGAAGTCCTGGGTTCGAGTCCCAGTCGGGGCGGTTGTCTTTTCTTTCTTTCTCAGACTAGTGTATTGTGTATCCTCACAAGGCCAGTCTTTAATGCAGACTGCTTGCTTCGTTTACCGAATCCGGAGTTCGTTGGTTCGAGTACCAGTCACGTCATCTCAATGAAAAAGTCATTAATAAAGGCTCATCAAATCTTAAGGCTTTATTATAAGGACTTACTTTTCATTGAGATGACGTGACTGGTAGTCGAACCAACGAACTCCAGATAACAACTCAGATGCCTCTTATCATCTTAGCCGTCTCCAAGGCGGCTATAACACACACACCCCGAAACGGCTATGGCCCCGACTATGAATTACAGAATAAGGGCCGAAATGTGCAGGCATTCCTAATTAATGCACAAGCCCTCGCAGACTATTGTTTAGGAATGCCCTAGGTTTGAGGGCATTATCCGACTGAAAGTCCCGAACACCCTAACAATTAAACACTGTATTCTTGGCATGTGGTTGTGCGTGTAACAATGTAATCTACCCCAAAACAAAACTTGTTAAGGATTCCCGCCAAGAATTTCGGCCGTGTGCAGTCGTGATATCAAACGCCAAGCTCTCTCGCCAAGTTAATCCCACCGATTAATAGTTCGAAGGTTAAATGATATACATGAAAATTGCTTACTGCGCAATTTTCAATTATTTCATTTAACGATCGAAGTCTTAGTCGGTGGGGTTAGCTTGGCGAAAGAGCTTGGCCTTTGATATCATAACTTCAGACGGCCGAAAAGCTTGGTGGGAATCCTTAACAAGTTTTGTTTTAGGGCAGATATCAGATTTTTTTTGGGTTCAAATTGATGAAATCCTTTTTTTTTTTCCTTAGTAATTATGAGAGAGAAACATCAATCTAGTTTTCTGGTCCATTTCTGGTTTTTTTTTTTTTTTTGGTTTTTTTGTGGCTTTTGTTAAATTTTGAGGACAGCAGTCAGCTTTCTTCATATGATTAGAATTTATTATTAGTACTGATTTATTTAATGTTCTGTTTGGCATTGTGGCATAATAACAATACTTAAAACAATGTAAAACAATGAATTTGGTCGTTTAGAGGTCCCTATACGCCCGTTTGCGCATTGGTCACACTCGACTTACTCACTGTTTCCTTTTGCGGGGGGTTGACCCTCCTGAATGTTATTGGTGTCGGCGGCCACTTACGGTCCGGCACTTCCTTGTTGATTGTTGCCATCTTGATGGTTTTCGTCGTCGTTTCCATCTTCCGCATGACATTGTGCGTCAATTGGGCGATAAGCCTGTCCTCCTGTCCGGTGTTTTTCAATTTTTGCAGGAGGTACAGATGTATGACAAGATTTAGATTAGGGGTTTGAATAATATCTCTCTAATGTGTGGTGCAGTGGCAACCCGGACCACTGCACTGTGGCTGAGGTTGGCGCTAATGACCAAGCTGTCGACGCGCCATTCAGCCTCTTCTCTGCTCTCTATGGCCCCTATATAATATCCCCTGAACCGCTTGACCAATTAGAAGAAGTCTTATGAAAAGAGCACATTTTCAGAGGAGTACCTGTAAAATGAGATAAGAACCAGCTTTATTCAACGCATGGAAGAATTTATTTTCGTGATACAAAAAATGGTGTTATATAGGTGTTATAAATATCAACGTAATTCACGTCGTTTTTGCAACAAGAAAACGTTAAGCTGTGTCACTAACAGTGACTTTTATGTTGTCAGGCGACCAAAGTCTCCCGATTAAAGAAGTTTCAGCCTTTACTGTCGCATTGTTATTCGCTCAGATGGCTGAAAAGAGCCAAACTACTTCAGCTGTAAAGACACAACGTGTCTAGTGGTCGCCATGCTCATGTATATATTTGTCTGGATAGGTGTTATCGTTTATCATATTGACGGGCGACGCACTAGCGTGTGTCTTGATTTCACTTGTTTGCCGAAGGAGAACTTGGGTATTAAGCAACAATGCGTAAACGATACCCGTTTAAGGTATAGGTTCGAAGAGTCCGATTGTTAGACATTTTTGTTGTTGTCTAATGGGGCGGCAAATTTAGCTCTTGCCCAGCCGAAGCCATGAAGCCAGTGTCTGATGGGGCAGTTTTTATTTCCCTTTTTTTTCGGATTCAAGCAAGTCTGCACTGAAACAAGTAAGTCTCATTATTATGCCCACGCCCCCCCCCCCCTCCGGCTGTAGGAAGCAAACTGTATAAATATTCGAAAATCACTATCAGTAGCACTGCAGCTACCCTACACCGTTGTCCAGAACCAACGTGTAAAAGGAAAGTTATTAGTTATTAGTTTAATAAAGTTCGGTCGCTCCGGTAACAGGGGGGGGGGGATTGAGGCTTAATGGCGCGTCGACAACTTGGTCATTAGCGCCAACCTCAGTCACAGTGCAGTGGTCCGGGTTGCCACTGCACCAAACATTACAGAGATGTTATTCAAAGCCCTAATCTAAATCTTGTCATACATCTGTACCTCCTGCAAAAATTGAAAAACACCGGACAGGAGGACAGACTTATCGCCCAACTGACGCGCAATGTCATGCGGAAGATGGAAACGACGACGAACACCATCAAGATGGCGACAATCAACAAGTAAGTGGCGGACCGTAAGTGGACGCCGACACCAATAACATTCAGGAGGGTCAACCCCCCGCAAAAGGAAACAGTGAGTAAGTCGAGTGTGACCAATGCGCAAACGGGCCAACACCACCTCCTCACGGCGACTGCGGCGACACGCCGAGTGCCATTCCTCAACAGTGCCTTTAATAGCTCGTAATTTATTGCCGTCCTGTCCATCCCACGAGGCTTGCCAAAAAGCGTGTAACCTCAGATGCAGAGTTGGAAAAGCGTCCGAGGGAACAAGGCTGAGATCCCTTCCGAGAGGGCCAGAAAGGGCCCCTTTTGCTGCAGAATCCGCTTGCTCATTTCCACCTATCCCAACATGGCCCGGGATCCAGCAGAAAAGCACGGTTTTCCGCTTGCCAGGCAAGCGGGAAAGCAAAGCTTGGACACGTTGTGTCAAGGGGTTCCGAGGATTGTAATTCGCCAAGGACTCCAGGGCACTCATGGAATCGCTAAAGATAATGAAATGCGTGCCCTGAAGGCCAAGGATCCATTCCACCGCCAAACCGAGAGCCAAAAGCTCTGCAGAAAACACAGAATAGCCTGATGGAAGGCGATGGGCAACCGTCACTCCCTTACAAACACAAGCACAAGCCACGCCAGCGTCTGACTTCGACCCATCAGTAAACAGCCGCTGATAACCGGCGTACTGAGAACATAGCCGGCGGAACTCCTGTAAGTACCTTGCTGGTAGAGTGGAACCCTTCGGGAGGGACGCCAGAGCGAAAATGAAAATGCCACTTGGGACAAGCCAAGGGGCCACTGGCATCCCCCCAAGCCTCAAGACGGTGGGCAATTCAAAGGCTATCTCCTGACAGGACTGCTGGAGCCTATCGCGGAAATCACCCTTACCCACCCTGCGTCTACCGACTCGCAAGTCTGGCCCAAAAACCATGGACCAAGCAGGACTGGATTCCGGCAACAGCCTGCAGTTTTCCCGCCAACTACCTCGACAATGCAAGTAGCTATGTTATACTATTGACCGGTTCCTCCAGGCCGTTCACTCGTAAAGCAGGCATTCATTCTTCATAGCGGGTTCGGAAAGTTTTCTTTATGGCCTCGAAGTTATGGCTTACATGACTGGATAAATAATAATAAGTTTCGTTTTACTGTTAAAGAAAGTTCCAAACGGCATGCAAGGGACTGTTTTTTTCCCCCAATTACATCAAGTCTCTAAAATTCTAAGCATATGAAAAACTAATTAAACTTCAGGTCAAAGACCCAAGTCAAGGAGATAACAGTACACACACAAAAAGTAAAAATTGTCACCAATTCAAAACATTTCATAAAACATGGCAGATTTATTTTTTTAACCATTTAAAATTGATGGTAGGGAATTCCAACCAAGACCGTGACAAAAAAAAAATGCTTATAATTGGTTTGTAACAAAAAATGCTTATATGCGGTCCTTGTAGCACCGTTGCATATCCATTTTAAATAATTTCCGTTAGTGGAGGTATTGCGGCTACGGATAACAAATTTCTCAACATCATTGTCCGTCTGGTTTTGCAAAATGGAGTCCAAAATACAAGTCAGCTGTAAGGAAACACTTTTCAAAAGACTCCAAAGTTTAGAAGTTGAAGGGGGCGAGCCACATAAGAATGCGTGCAAAATCCTGGTATGTATTTATTGTGTGCGCGGCGTATCTTGAGTCCTGGAAGTATTTTATGAGCGGCTACGTCTTCCTGGAGGGGGAGGCTTTAATCGACGGCCGCTATTGTTTTTTGTAATCATCTTGGACATCAACAAGGCACTCTGCTGCCAAAAACGTACAATCCATTATCTGTGTTCGTTCTGCGACGGACTCAAGATAGGCCGCGCACATTTTGGTAAAGGTTCTTTGGACCGATTCAGTGTATTAAATATCCTTGATCAACAAAGGATACCGAGCTTGACTGTCGTATTGGACTCGGGCCATTTAGAGAATAACTTGATGTTTTCATCGGGTGTTTAAGTCGTGGCCTCACTCGCCTGTTTGAGGAGGTACATGCAAGGTGCACTCTTGGCTATTCATTACTCGTTATACTAAATCAACTATAGGCCTACGTGTGAAACGATGAGCATTGTTGCACACATTGCCTCAACCTCGCAATACGAATACCCCCCCCGCCCCCCCCCCCGCAAACTCTCATGCCCACTTGTCAATTTAGTCTTTAACCTTAATTGGTAAGCCCGAGCCCAACTCGTCCAAAGGTTCAAGTAAGAGTCCAAAGTATGGAAGAGATGGCCAACAATGAAGAAACGACAACAATACTAGGTTCCCTTAACAAGCAGACTCTGGAGACGGCCGTAGCTGAGTTGGTGGAGGCGTGTGCCTCAAATTAAAGAACTCCGTCAAGTAGCTATAGTTCGAGTCCCGTCCAGGTTAGATCTACTTTTGTGGAATAGACTACAGATATAAAATTTATGTAACACTTAAAGGGTTAATACATTATAAGACCACAGTGTAGTTTTTTTTATTTACCAAAACTTCTGACAGGGTGGTTATACGTTTTCCATAAAACCCTAAACATTCCTTTGCTTCTCCCAACAATAGGGAGTTGTTTATTTCCATGCTTGTCTACAATAAAATGTCTTATACCACGGGTGTGACGTCACGCTAACTCAACGCCATGCTAAATTTCCGTTGATTAAATCCCGTTAACCAACACCAGAAGTGTGCGTCATCGCAAAAAGTGTGGGTTATCAAGTTACCTCACACTTTTGCCGATAACCCACACTTTTGCCAATAACCCACACTATTGACACTTCCGGATTACGCGACCGGAACGCACACACCAACAACCAAATACATCGTGATAAAAAAAGCGTAACGCAATAAAAACGTACAAAACTTAATTACTTAAAACGAATGAAATCCCATCCCTGCAAAAATACGTCAGGCCCATATCTAAGCCATTCACGCTGCGTTAACTCCCTCCCCCCCCCTCCTTCCACAAACTAAAATGCAATGACCTTCTTTCATACCGATACCCTATTACCATAGTTTTTAGACAATTCTCAAACTACAAACGCTCAACATGAATTACATACCTTCCCAGAATGTCATTCTATCCCTGCAGCCTTTTATCGAAGTTCTATCACTCCGAAAAGCTTCGAAAACACAAGCGACCTCGCTAGCATGAAATACGGCGAAACGACGCTGCGTATCCTTCCTGCCCACTCCCCCACAAACGGACGCAAACGATTCGTCGATCTTCCAACCACTCCACCCTCAGTAAACTAAAATGGAATGACCTTAAGTCATTTCGAGATATTTTCACAAAACACAAACACGTTTTAATTAAATACGAGTTAGCTTGACGTCCCAACCGTGATATAAATAAGTTTTTTATTAAGAACCTATTGGTTATCGATTTTTAAACCACGGCTACGATGATTTGGCTGCGAGACATGCAAATCGCCCCCTCGACGTATTTGCTTGTCTCGCGACCAAATCATCGCAGGCGTGGTTTAAAAATCGATAACCAATAGTTTTTAACCAATAACTATTACTTATTATTGTCGTGTCGAAAGAATGCGTCTGCGAAATGGATGATTAGACGGCACAGTTTTTTTTTCGGCGTCTGTTGCTGGGAAAAACTGTAGGCTTAACGCACCTTGCATGAGACGCGTATGAAAACCTCACGACACCCCAGTAGCAGCTACAGCACACTTTCTGGCTTGTGTGTTAGTTTTAACATGGACTTATAGTGTCTGCGGCCTATCTTGAGTTCGCCGCGGAACGAACACAGATAATCGATTGTACGTTTTTGGTAGCAGAGTGCCTTGTTGATATCCAAGATGGTTACAAAAACAATGGCGGCCGTCGATTTAAGTCGCCCCCTCCAGGACGACGTAGCCGCTCATAAAATACTTGCAGGACTCAAGATATGCCGTGCACACAATATATACTATCACACTACGTCCCTAACCTCCATGGTTCTAAACTCTCCATAATCACTCGTCGTAGATTCGAATTACTTTACGACGTTTTGAAGCAATTCCCGAGTTTTGCCGCACTTAACGTACTGAAGTAGGGTAGAGGATTATATAGGTAGTGGCACTCTTTCTCCGACAACAGTAAACATTTGGACGAAAGAAGTATCGATTCAGCGATTTACCGCCAGAGGGTGCTGTCGTCAAGTAACAGGTTGCGCAAAGCATCATGGGGATCAAAACTATTTAGCATTTCTAAAACAAATTGATCACGATAAGAATACAAAATTAATCTCTCAAAATTTAACGTAATTCAGATTAGGCCATTAAAATAATTTTACGAAAGATCAGAACTGGGTGAGCAAGTTGTATTTTTAAAATCCAACATTCAATTTTAAAACGGGTTGTCGTTATGAGTGGAGCTAAGTATAACGCATGGTTTTGTGTTCCGAGAACGACCGAGAAGCGTTGCTCATCGGCCGTTCAAGGTGGAGCTTCTTCCTTGGTTTACGCTTAGTGTAACGAACTGTACTGCACCGTTTGAATCGAACACAGAATAAGTTCTTCAACTTGGGACTTTGCCCACGCACGAGTATTTAGTCAATTTCCGCAGGTATTGTCGCAATTATCATGGTTACCATGGCAACGATGCCGCTATTTTTTATTTCAAGTGTTGCCTCCTACGAAAACCTGACTAGTGCTGCCTTCTGGTGTCGTTGGTGGAAGCAGGTCTTAATTTCAACACGTTTTCAGAAAAACGTCACTACTTGCTAATCTACCCTGTACTGAAGTTTCAAATTCGCCGCCATGTTTGGCTCGATTTAACTCACTGTCGGCAAGGTGCACCAATCGTACAGGCAACAACGGGCGATATTCGACGTGCGCCGAGTCATTCTTTCAGAGGCCCGGCTCAAAAAACCAAAACAAGATTTTTACGAGCTCTCAAGACAAAGCATCGTTTAATCCGGTGAGACATTATCTTTGCTTGCGAGATGACAAAATTGCAACGTGCGGAACGCCTTGAGTTACAACTGAGGAGCGTCTGAGGTTTGATTCGGAGTTTTCGTTGTTTCACATGACGGGCATGACAGCTCAATGTACTGTATTGTGTGCGTAGCATATCTCAGTCCTGGAAGTATTTTATGAGCGACTACGTCTTCCTGGAGGGGGCGGCTTTAATCGACGGCCGCCATTGTTTTTGTAACCATCTTGGATATCAACAAGGCACTCTGCTGCCAAAAACGTACAATCGATTATCTGTGTCAAGATAGGTCGCGCACACTTTAAGTCCACAATGAAGTCCTACCTAATTTTAACTATTTTTAGTGCTTGATTTTCACTGTTGTGCTATATTGTATTTCCTTTACTCCAGTACTGTTTACAGGAGTAAACCTAACGCACTAACATAATAACCTATAACACTGTTTATTAGGCTATAACACCAACCGCATAGACCGAAAGCTGACGCACCGTGGTGTGACCTGGAATTGATTCCGGATTTCTCAATAACTTGTCTACTGCTTATCACTACGCTGTACGTCATGAAGCTGTACGTCCGGCTCGCACCGAATGTCGAAGAAGCTTTTTCTCATACCGGGTCACAGCCGTCTGGAACTCTCTTCCCGAGAATGTGGTCTCTGCTCGTTGCCCTCAACACTTAAGACATTACTCAGGGCATGCAATCTAGTATATACACAATTTCCTTATACGTAAGAGCTACTGCTGACTTAATTTAATCACGGGACCAGTGTAAGTGGCACCTGCCCTTCTGTCCTCCCAGTCACTATCGTGGCTAAATCATTGTTATTACCATCATTATTATGAACAATTATTGACATGGAAGGAGCCATAATTCGGGCCACAACCTTGGAAGACGATATCTCACTGTCGTAAGATATCTCACTGTCGTAAATACTTCCTTATATTTCGACATTAGGCAGGTTTTAGTCCCGTTTGAGGTAAGAAACGGGGTAGGCGTCACTCAACGTTAGGGGTGGACCTGTACCCTGGCGTTCTCAACGTAGAGGCAGCAATTTAACATTCGCTGGAAAAATGAGCCTTTTTCTTTTAAACCACGTGTTCTAAAATCCCTTACGGAGGGTCAGTGGTACAGTCATTTGGCAAATCAGAGACCAAACTTGAGTTTTGTATATATAAAGTAAACTTAACTCATTTGTTTTGTATGTTTAAATGCAGAGATGCAAACCAATAGTGAGCAACGCCTTAAGTAGGCTTCACCAAGGGAGGTTTTCAGAGGCAAATGCCCCAGCTTGTAAAGCAGTTTACCCTTAGAACGGAAAGGCGACGCTTGCAGCAATCAGGAGTTAAAACAGACTTTTGCGTAACAGACTCCTGTACGTCAGGAGCTTATCCCTCATGTTGGCGTTTATGTTGCGTAAGCCATACAACCTCTGTAATGACACGTTAAAATGAGGACGTGTTTTTAATTCAATGTTGTACTCAAAGCTTTTTAACAATTTATCTTAAGCGAGGACTGATGCACGGTTTCGAACCTGGATCACGTCACTTGAATGAACCGTTAGCACGTAAGAGTGGCTTACGGTATTACAGCGTATAATTCCTCTGTTAGCTCATTTCTGACCTTATTTTTTTTATTATTATTTGCCTCTTATTTTATACTCTTAAACTGGCCTGCAACCAGTAGCTATCATGTCAAAACAGCAATTTAATATGTATTTTTCAGCGGGATTCACATCTGTCTTTTTCAAGAACAGACAGTAAAACTTAAATACAGTTATAGCTTGGAATTTATTGCACAATTCGGCGAAAACAGTTAATTACAAAACTTTTCTATGGCGCGCCTAGCAGAGAAATGCTGTGCCCAGCGTTGAAATAGTTGTAAAATCTCGCAAACTGTCAGGAGAGGGGCAGGCCTACCTCCTCCAATTGGTCAGCCTCTGCATTGCCTGCCGTTTTCCAGACAATAGGATTTTAGAACTTAATAGGAAATAGGAAACATAGATTGTAGAACTATATGTATGCTGTGCCTACATAATTTTAAGGTTTTGTAAAGAACTGTTTTCGAAAAAGTGTGTATATTATTAATGCCACGTTGTAATCATTTTTAAGGTGTGTTCCGTGAAAAAAAGTTGATGTTATTCCAGTCGCAAATTCACAACAGAAAGTTTCATGGGGATATGAGCTCTAATCTTTTTTTTCTAAATGGTGGAACCGGTGTTTGTGTTGACTTGCATGGTAGCTGCTGGTTGTAGAACTGCTGGTTTACACTTGTTCGTGTTACCTGGTGTTAAGTTCCTTTGCGAGTGCAGAATGATTTATATTCCTTGCGTGTACAACTTCACATAACTGAACTCAATTTTGGCGCCAATATAATTTTAATTGCGCTTTCTACCGCCACGTGGGACTTAATCGTCTCTCTGTTTGCACCTAACAGTCACAAATTACTTTTTAAGTATTCCTTAGTAACTTATCCTTCCAAAGGAAGATAACATAAAACTTGTTTAGTAGTTTTAAGTGGGGAAATCTTTATTAAGCAGACAAGGAAGAGTTCAACAGACCAGTCAAAAGTGGAGCGCCCAGGACTATTGTTACGGAGAGAAAAGGAAATTGGAACATAAAATACGGACAAAAAATTCAGCTAAGGGTATCCGAAAAAGAAGTGGAGGCACTTACGTTCCTTAAAGTCCTGTAAAACAATTTCTTTTCGGCACTTTTAGTGAATTTGAAACGGGTAAAAAGACAATTTTGAGAGAAACGAAATTAGGTGTAAACGAAGGCACAATTGTTTACAGCTAATTAGCTGTTTTAGTGCTAAACAAAGGCACAGTGAAGCCCATAAGAGTAAGATGACAAGCGTGCAGCAATTGTCATTTTCAACACATTCATGTCGTATCACGAGTCGGGAACTGAATCCGGGGTCTTTGGATTGTTCTCCAAGTTCACCAGGCCATTATTCTCGACGGTCAAGATCGAATATCCTGAAATCCAAAGACCCGGTCTATTTTCCGGACTCATGATGACCGGATTATTATTTTTTCATCCTTAGCTAGTAAGAAAGGTGAAAGCACCAGGATGTAAGTTGGTTAATTTAAGCCAAAAGGTGCACATATAAAATCAAAATCAAAATTTCCTTGGAGTTTCGGGTTAAACTGACTCATTATCAAGAAGTTTTAGCATAACGCGATATCAGGGAAGGTGAAGGCACCACGATGCAAGTTGATTAATTTAAGTCAATTAAACTCAAAACCAATAATTCCTCTAAGTTTCGGGTTAAACTGACTCATTATCAAGAAACTTTGTTATCAAGAGATGCGAAGGCACCAGGATGCAAGTTGATTAATTTAGCCAAAAGGTGCATGTATAAAATCAAAACCAACACTTCCTCGAAGTTTCGGCTTAAACTGACTCAT